>PVIU01001329.1:68517-221871 GCA_004026605.1 Ondatra zibethicus | reverse complement strand
GGGACTGAACGAGCATATGATCAAACCAGACTCTCTGAATGTGGCTGCCAATGGGGGCAGACTGAGAAGCCATCAACAATGACACTAGGACCTATCTCTTCTGCATGTATTATCTTTTTGGGAACCTAGTCTATTTGGATGCACACCTTCCTAGGCCGGGATGGAGGGGGGAGGGCCTTGGACTTCCCACAGGGCAGGGCACCATGCCCTCTTTTAAGGAAGCAGGGGGAGGGAGGAGGGGTGGGGAAGAGTGGGAGGGTACTGGGAGAAGGGGAGGAAATGTAAATTTTTTTGAATGGAAAAAAATAAAATAATATGGAAAAAAAGAAAAAAAATCCCCTAGCCTGGTGATTCTAGTACCAGGACATTAAAGTCAATTACTTCTCTTGATTTCTCTGCTTTGAAACTAACTTCTATAATGATATGCTTATTTTGTTCCCATATCTGAATTTCCAAGTCAAATTCTTGAGAGAAAGAGAGAGAGAGAGAGAGAGAGAGAGAGAGAGAGAGAGAGAGAGAGAGAGTGTGTACCAGATCCTCCCCTTACACGTTTGCCCTGTCTCCAGTTCTCATTACTTTTCCTATGATCTAGGTGGGGACCCAGCTTGGTTTTTGCCAATTTTCATCCAGGGCATTACAATCTTTGGAATATCACAAAGGCCAAAACAGGATCCACTTAGGACCACCAGTTCCAGGTCCATCCCATACCACGTTCAGCACCATCTTGAGCTTTGCATGCTCACCTTAGGACATCCTGAAAGCAAAATGCAGAGAGGAAGGGGAAATGCTCCACAATCTCCTTGAAAGGACACAAACTTGGGGACTTACAACCATGTCCAATCTCTATAAACTTTCCACCACCTCCCAACAGCAAACCTGGGGAAGACTTTTAATATAAATTCCCTTACAGGATATTGAAATTCCAAACCATGGAATTTGCTTTTTAATGTTAAACCACAGAACACAGAGTTAAAGGGCCATTGTCCTGTGTATTAAATTGCCTATACTGTATCAAATGTTACTCACAATTTCAATCATTTACAAGGTATAATATGGTAGCCAGCTGTCCTCCAGAAAAACACAAGGACCAATCATTGACTATATCTTGTACTGTACTCATGTGGATAAAAGGAAGATTCTCAGTCTCTCAACTCACCCAGATATCCAGGAAGCTCATTTTTTAATCTCGTCAGCATCATTTGTTGTCACTGTAACTTACCATCTTATTCTTTTAATAATAGTTTAGCATCCATTAAATAGAAATGTTACTGTGAGATATCTAGAAAGAACTATCCTTAGAAGTTAGTGTATAGAAACAATAATATAAAGCAAAGCTGAGATTTATTTTCAGCTTATCCCTATGAAATAAACAGCAGCAGGGAAACTGGATTTTACATTTTTATCTTCTGATGGCTACATATTGTAGTTCTAAATAGTTAATTGTCCTTTAAAGGTGTCAAGATAATTAAAGGGAAATTTCTCTGAAACTAAATTTACTTCTATTGCATGTGGAAACTTATGAATTTCACTTTAATGTGCAGAATAAAGTAAATAAGAGAGCTTAAGCCGTAGAAATGTGCCCTGCAAATCATGCAGCAAACCTCGAGAGCCAGAACTCAGAAGGCTCTTTTACTAATTTTCAGTTTTTGAGAAAGTTTGAAACACGCATAACAATAATACATAGATCTAAAAGCACTATGTGAAAAGGATTTTATTAAAATGATTAATGAAGTTGCTAATATTATGGTCCATGCATATTTGAGTTACTGCATATAGCTAAAGAAAACAACTGGTATTTTGCCCTCTGTTGTCAACATTCATTGTCTATAAACAATAATCACTTGTTGTCAATCATCTTGTCATATAACCATATTTCAGAAAGACACTTCAAGACCATAATCTACCAAATACCAACGTTTGAATAATCTCTAGATAGTGAAGAGACTTCGATAAAATTAATGAGGTTTTAGAACGTCGCTTTGGACACAGTGCTGGCACAAATCAATCAAAATGCATAAGTGGACCATTGAAGAATTGCTTTCACTATCAACCATCTAACTTGTTGAGAAATACTAGGGTTCATTTGTGTAAGATTTGATGATTCCAGAAATTCACAGAGTACCACATGCATGTCTCCCCAGGCAGGTCTTACAAGAGTATCTCTAAAGTTTGAATGACTACCTAATTTTAATTCTCAAAATAACTTTGATTAAACAATATAAAATATTCTCTCTCTCCTTCTTTCTCTGTCTCTGACTTCCCTCTTTTCCTCTCCCTTCCCTCCCCTACAATCCCTTTCTCACTCTTCTTTGGATAACTGAGACCCAACCAGAAACTCCATCAATGTGCTCGTCTGTACGCATTCCCACACACACACTGACTTTGAACTCATCGCCCACGCTTCCATCGTCTTGGCTCGCTCACTATTTATTTTGAGAGTTGTAGGCCTATTCAAATCCTTTATGGAACAAAGCTGTAAATAAACAAAGTATTCTGCAGAGTGTCAAGAACACAGTCACTGGCTTGTTCTACTTTCTATTGAGAACCATGAGCCGGGGACAGATTGGTTAGTGTGGTTGGTGGAGCCAGTCCCTGAGCTGTGTAAACTCTACTTCAATGGCAGCTTTATTGTCAGAGCCATTTAAAATTGGCTTCACTTTGTTAAGATTGCAGAAATGCCTTTAAAGAAGTCGATTTTGCATATTTGGGCCTGTCCTGTCTGGAAAAGTGGCCAAGTAAAACTGTATAACTTGGTACCTAAATGCTGCTCTCCGGGGATTCAGCTCTGCACTTTATAGGACATAATTGGCCAAAGCCAACTTGGCCTTTGGCATTTATTTTTACATGTTACAATAATTCTTTAAATGCATGTAGATTTTCTTAGGCAACAAGCTTTGAAAATGCTTCTCAAAAGGTTCTACCTAACTAACTGAAATAATTTACAGAGGATGCATTAAAATAGGATTTGAAATGCCAGAGTATATCATGAATGTTTATTTTTATTATTGTCAAGTAACCATAGGAACAGAAATCATGGATGGCAGCACAACACCAAACACTGGTTTTCTTACGTAGCCTGACCAGAAAACTAACGGTAAAATTGATTTTGGATTATGATCAGATTTGACATGGTATAATGCTTTTTGAGGTGATTGATATTAATCTCTTTATTTTTATCTGGCTTATTACATTACTTATGAATGCTTCATTCCTAGATTGTTCAAGTTTAATCCTCACCACAGTATCAACAGAATTGCCTCAAAACTCCAAATTCACGGAGAGGAAAAATGAACAGAGTAGGACTGGAGGGAGGGCTCACCAGTTTGGAGAATTTCCTACATCATCATGAGGACCAGAGTTCAGATCTCAGCACTTGCTTAGCAGCCCTTGCATCCAGTGACACATCCCTGCAAACCCAGCCCGGAGGGAGGTGGGGCTAAAAGAATCTCCTGGGCTTGCTTGCTTCTAGTACAGCCAAGAGAAAGTAAACCTTAGGTTTCATAGAAGACCCTATCTCAAAGGAATATATGGAAAGTGATGAAGAAGGACCCCCCCCTCTCTTTCTCTCTCTCTCTCTCACACACACATCTGTGTGTGCAAAAATAGAGAAAAAAAATGCTGGAGAGATAGCTCAGTGTTTTTGAGCATGTGCTACTTTTCCAAAGGACCAGGATTTGGTTCGCAGCACTCACATAGAGTAGCTCCAGGGAATCTGACACACTCTGGTCTCTGAGGGCATGGCAGCTCATGTGGCCTAAATACACACATGCACATAAATACATTATTTTTTTGAAGTGAAAAACATTGAAAAGAACAAATGATGATGCTGTATCATACTACATCATGAACACGAAGCCCTCCTTTCTTTGAAGTTTACTAGAAAGAAGGGTACCCATCTTTTGCCGGCGTGCTGCATGGCTGTGGCATGCATCAGGAGGGACTAGGTTACATGGAGTTTACTCTATGGGGTTCTACTGTCAACGTTCACAAATAGAAACCTAGGCAGTATTCCTAGAAGTGAGGTTCAGGGGGTGCAGGTAGACGCATCAAATGAAAGCTTTCTTTACAGAAAGTTAAGCTTAAGGAATCACTCATGTTAAAATCTCTGTTTCTCAGGCTGCCCTTACTTGGCTTGGGAGAGACACACAAACATTTTCTGCTCTATGCACAATTCAGATTCACAATGTTTATCAGCTTTCCAAAAACCATGCACAGAACAGTGGAATATCTAGAAAGGAAGAATTAGTATCAATGTGCAGGATATTAAAGGATGAATTGTGAACACTGGGGGCCACTTGAATAAATATGTGTAGATTCTTCAATTTGGATGTTCCATGAAGACTATCAGCCTCTTAAGTCAATCAACTGATACTTCTGTTTCCTGTCAGTCTTTGGGCTTCTACTGATTTTCCTTGGCCCACAGATCCACCTCTGTCAACCTAATTTGATTGCTGCCATGCACACAGGAGTTGTCTTGCCTCATTGGGACTCTCACATGGCCTGTTACTACAGCCTCTTTTCACCCCGCTGGGCTAGATAACTTCCTTCAGAAACACATTCCCTATAGCCTGATCTAACTAAAGGTTTCCTGTAATTGCTTCTTTCTCTCATCTCTGCAGTTAAAAAAAATCCAGTATTGCTAAGCAGACAGCAGCATGCTGAGCACATATTCTCTGTGGTGCTGCATGAGTCTATCATGCCGAGTAAATCAACATTTGAAAGTTACAAACTCAAAGAACAGATAAGGAAAATGTAGTGCATTTATACAATGGAGTACTACTCAGCTGTAAAAAGCAAGAACATCATGGAATTTGCAGGCAAATGGAGCCATCCTGAGTGAGGTAACCCAGAACCAGAAAGACAAACATGGTATGTACTCACTCATAAGTATATACTAGATGCAAATCACAGGAAAACCAGACTACTATCCACAGCTTTAGAGAAGCTAGGTAACAAGAAGGACCCTAAGAAGGACACATGGATTGCCCTGGGAAGGGGAATTAGATGAGATCCCACAGGTACACTGGAGTTGGGGAGTGGGGGCTGGAGGACAGTAGAGGGGAAGGTATAAGGGATGAGAACATGAGAGAACGGGATGGTCAAGTTGGGGGAGGGACAGAGAGGGAGAACAATGAAAGAGATATTTTGATAGAGGGAGCCATTATGGGGTTAGGGAGAAACCTGGTCCTAGGAAAATTCCTGAGCTAGTGGGAACTCACTGACTCTGGACTGACTGCTGATGAGCTAGCATGGGACCAAACTAGGCCCTCTGAATGTGGGTGACAGTTGTGTGGCTTGGTCTTTCTGTGGGACCCCCGGCAGTGGGACCAGGATCTATCCCTGGTGCATAAACTGACGTTTTAGGGCCCATTCCCTATGGTGAGATGCCTGGCTCAGCCTTGATGCAGAGGGGCAAGGGCTTGACACTGCCTCAACTTAATGTGGAAGGCTTTGTTGACTCCCCACGGGAGGCCTTCCTCTTTCTGAGGAGTGGATGGAGGAGTAGGGTTAGTGGGGAAGGTGGGAGGAGTAGGAGGAGGGTATGGGGGAGGGAGCTGTGGTTGGTATGTAAAATGAATAAAAAGCTTAAAATAAAAAAGAAAGTTACAAATCTAAGTTGTATATGTAGGTGCTACAAACTATTATTTTAGATTCAAGTATGAAAATTACTTTTAATTATAGATCAATTATGGAACGTATTATGGGAATTTTTCTAGATTATGTAATTTCTAAGTTAGCCTTAAATGATAGTAGTTTCTTCTACTGCAGAACCTCTTGGAATCTGTTATGTACTATACAGTGGGATTATACTAGATATGACAGGAGGATCTATAGCCTCAGTGAACCACAGAACAGAGTAGACAATGTAAAACTGTGTGCGTTGTGACATATGTTCCTATGCACATATGTGTGCAAGTGTGTGCAAATGCCTGCGTGTGAGCATGAGGAAAGCACAAGCTGATATCGGTATCTTCCTCTGTGTTATTCTAACATGTATTAAAATAAGTACCCAGTTGGAGTGGAAGGGTTTATTACGAAGACCATCGTAGGCTTGCATCGTAATTATTTATTTTGCATTTTAATTGAATTCTTCATTCTCTGTGACAAAAGCAAGGATAGTTCTTGAGACTTCAGAATAAGAGACCCATGTTCTAATCACCTGTGGTTGAGGCTGCTTAGCAACAACAACATACTAAGTACTAAGTGGTCTTAGTATGTCACTCTAGCCTCAAAACTGTACAGATATTCATTAGTTTCCACTTAACAAGAAAAATAATTTATAAATCAAAAAATGAGAAAATATTGTTTTGAAATATAATTTGTTTGTAAACAGAAAATTCAGAAAACAACAAATACATCAAGACATTTGTAATTTACATAATTTGATTAGATAATTATTGGCTTATTTTTATTTTTATTTAATTATTTAATTTATTCTAGTGTTGCTAATTTTGATAATTTGTTACTTTAATCAATTATTTTTAATATTTAAAAAATTATTAATCTTCTAAAACATTATTTCCCATGTTGCCAAATATTTACCATGTATGTATAAATAATTATAGAGATAAAAATGATACAACTTATACTAACATCAATGTAGGTATTGCTCATATTTTTAATTTTCAGAAATAATAAATCCTAAAAAATCCATTTTTAAAAGAAGTTCTCAGCCAGGCAATGGTGATGCACACCTTTTATTCCAGCACTTGGGAGGCAGAGGCAGACAGATCTCTTTGAATTCAAAGCCAGCTTGGTTTACAGAGTGAGTTCCAGGACAGCCAGGGCAATAGAGAGAAACCCTGTCACGAAAAACAAAATCAAAAAAAAGTTCTCAACAGAGCTAAGGCAAGATGGCTCAGAAGGGAAAAGGGCTTTCCACTGGGTCTGACAACTTGAGCTCATCCCCTGGGATCCACGTAGGGAAGAGAGAACCACCCCTTGCAGTGACCTCCGTATGGACACAGATAAACAAGCATTACCACTCCACCCCACCCACACAAATTAATACATAGTTGTCATAAGCTTTAAATTTAAAAATCAGGTCCTTGTACAGAAACTCAACACAAATGGAGCAATAAGTAAAACAAGGTCTTGGGATTAGCTTTGTTTTTCAATATTGCATTAAAGTGCTATCTTGACAACTGAATGTCAGAGTCCTTCCTGTTTTACATCCATCTGTTCGTTCCCCATCTCAGCCCTCCACTCTGCATCTCAACCTGAGTCTCCTTCTTCCACAGCCCCACCTACATCCCTCACACTGTCTCCATAAAGGTATTAAAAAAGAGTTATATGTGTTTTTATAAAATTAGAATTTGCAGGGAAATGACCATAAGTAAGCGTTCAAAATAATAACCAAAGAAATACTTAGCTGGCTCTGTATCCATGCTTAGAGGTTCAAAGTTCATCATCAGTATCACCAAAGTCGAGGGCAAGCCAGGCATGACAGCCCGTGCCTGCAGTTTCTCTCCGCTCGCAGGGCTGAGGAAGTGAGACTGTCATGAGTGTGAAGCCAGTGTTCACAACATACCGAGTACCACCAGGTCAGCCAGGGGTTCATTGAAAGATCGATCCTTTCTCTTAAATAACGACAAGCAAAGAAAGGAAAACTTAAGGCGGAGTTAGTATCTATTGAAAACAGAATATTTCCAGGCTTGGTAATCCCAGTAATTTGGAGACAGAGGCAGGAAGATCAGGACTTCAAGGTTACCATTTGATTTGGAGGGTTCCTGACCAGCCTAGGATATATGCGATCCTATTTCAATATTAAAATTAAAGATTGCTTAAATTGCTCTTGGCACAGTCATTGGAGAAAATGTTTGCCCTGTTTGTTAGCGTATTCTTCTTCTTTGTAGAAACACATTTCCATTTTTACAATATTTAAAAAGAACAATGTGGGCTTCACATATCACAACACCTTATGAGATTCTCATAAAAAAAATACTGAGAAAAGAAGACAAGCGCAACCAATTGAATTATTCACTTGAAACAAAAGCAGGCTTAGTGCTAGAGTTTGAGGCAGGAGACTAGTTTGAAGTAGTCCAAGTTTCAGAGTAAGAATTTGTCTCAAAATAGCAATAACAACCCTAAATGTCCTGGGCTTATTCAATCCATCATTTATGCTCATTCATAACAAAAGGGGGACAAGAAATGGACCCTTCTAATTACCGAGATGCACATCTGTACTTCTAATTGTTCAAATGGGTTATAAAAACCACCGTACATACAAATTATACTGAGGAAAACTCCTTACTCAATTTTAAATTCCCCTATCTTTTATTAGTGGTATTATGTGTACTATGTCTCAGAATCCTAATAAATCCTTATGGCACAATATAGCTGCAGTTAGAACTGCCCAACATCAAGGAGCCCCAGTGTGGGGGTTGTGTGCTCACCACCTATCCTGCAACCCACCAGCTTTCTGGGACAAAAGAATTTAGAAAGAGGAAAAACTTCTTTTAGCGCAAATGTCAGGGTGAGTGTTTCATTGATTTGAGGCCTGTGTTGAGGAAAGGCACTGATCACTTAAGGTGTCTAAAGTAGAGAGATAAGAAGGGACCAAGGTTCCATGGTCACACCTCCAATAACTTGAAGACGCCCCCCCCCCACCTTGTGGTTCTGCCTCTTAGAGGAGCCACTATATGCCTGTATGGCCCCAAGCTGGAAACCAAGCTTTTGACTCATGGGTCTTTGGGGTTCATTTAAGATCCAACCATAACATCTCAGCTCTTTCAACTCTTAAAAACTCTACCACTGTCACAGGAATACATTTCCCAAGTGCTAAAAATGTGGGTCGTTTTGCCAGGCATCAACTGTATTTCAAAAGAGGTGGAAGTCACAGCTCAACTGTACCCTAGAACATCTGCTAGCTGCCCTTGACTCGATACCATATGAGAGAAAAGCAATGAATCACAGGGAACCCTAACAAAGAAAATCGAAAGTATCTCACACTTTCAGAGAATGACCTTTCACTTCTGAGAGTAGTTCCACACCTTCCGGCCCTCACAGTTACTCAGAAACAGAAGAAACTAAAATCAGTTTTTGAGGTTACTATTGGTGTGTGTGATTTTTGCAAGTTTTTTTTTAATAATGAAGGATATACAATTATATCAATTAGCAAGTTTAAGTGTTACCGCTCTGAGGGGAAGGGTTTCCACAGGACAGGTGTTGCATTTCTGAATGGGAAAGGTATCCTAGCAATAGGGAGCCAAGGAATATCACAGAGTCATGCCAGACAACAAAGCACACATAAGAGACATATTGGGAAAGACACAAGAGGGTGTGAAAGGGCCCATATCAACACAAGACCACCCAAGACCAAGTTCTCAGCCCAAAGGAGATTTGCCCCAGATGAACAAAGAACATGGATAAGGGACAAAAAGGAGATAGAAGAATAGGAAGAAGGGGAAAGGGACAAAAGAGAGGAGGAAGGAATATTTGCCCCTGAGAGACAAAGGACTTGCCTCTGGATAGAGGGGACAGATGTGACCCATAGGCAAATGACCATTTACAAAGGTAATAGAAGAAACCCTGTGTTAGGATGAGGTGTTCAATATTGATTGGACCTATTAATTAAGGTAACCAAAAGGGAGCTTTTGATTGTCTGGCTTCAATATTTTGATAGCTGGACCTTGGTAGTCGGTCTCATAGGGAAGGAGGGGACAAATAAGACCTTGGTGGTGAGGAAGAGGGACTAGCAGGGGCAAGGGCTGCCAGAGCCGTGTGTGTCATACTCCAGCCTGCTAACGTTCCTAGAGGATGGCTCCTTCTGCTTGGGCAAGAAGCAGCAAAAAACCGAATCCAAGGCAGGCTTTATATAGGGTTTTCTGAAGACAGAGTTTTCCAGGGTGGGGATTGGTGAAATTCCAAGTCCTAAGTTTGGGGTAAGTCCAGTGACTGATGTAACTTCAAGCTCAGGGATTGGTGGACTTTTGAGCTTAGAAACTGATCATTTTTTAAAACTCAGAAGTGAACTCAGACTTTTTACCTTACAGCAAGTAAACAAACAAACAAAGGCTAGCCAATTGAATTTTTGCCTCCAACAGGAGCCATAGTGTTTGCCTGCTCTGGCCATTCTCGGCAGCAATGGTAAGTTGACTTTCTGGAGTGGGGCTCCCTGGAACTAGAAGCCTGAAGGGAGGATCTCCCCAGATGAAACCCCTTTGCAGTCAGAAGGAAGGTCAGGTTTGACTGTCGCGGCTGCTCTGTGTCATGCCAGCCCACTACTATCCTCAACATGTGTGAACACAAGGGGATTCCTGGGCTCCTTCAACCAGTGTTTCCCTCATCTCAATAGGACTTTATGTACTTGCAGTGAAATTCTCGGTTTAGGAGTCCAGCGGCTGTGGGTCACAGTGACAAAGCCGGATGTCACAGGAAATATAAAAGTAAGTTAAGGGCTCTCAAAAGCCTCTCACTCCCTGAAAAATCCCCAGATGATTTCAGACAAACAACAGTGGGAACCACCCGGACCCTACCTTGCAGAATGAAAGCGAGCTTTCGACTGATATTATAATAAATACATTTTTGTGTTCTTTTCCTTGCAATTCATGGCAATATAGAGGGCAGCTGAAAAGATACATACAGTTTGGAATAGAAGAGGTGGTTGTTGCTGTTCCTTTTGCCCAGAGGGAAATGAAAGCATTTCCGTAGCCCAGTTTCTCCCCTGTTCACTTTTGCTACTGATTTCGGTGGAGTAACTATGGACCCTGCGTCTGAGTCGCGAGGAGTCAGGGAACCATCGTTCCTGCCTGGCTCTGCCTTGCACTCTAAATAACTGACTTGTCTTCTCTTTTCTCTCCAGCTGATAAGAATGTGGCAATTTGCTCAGGTTTGTGTTAGAAAGATAAAAACATAATCTATGAGGTGCAAACCTATAGAGAGTGAGAGATTTCTAACTTGGAAAGCATGCTGAGAGACACGGCAGGAGAAAAACAGGGATACCTGAGTGGAAAAGACACACATTCCTGGTCATATGATGTATGTGTGTGATGACTCCATGTCTCCAGCCTAACATTTGCCTTGTATTTCATCTGCATAATAAACTACAAAGCATTTAGAGTAAAAAGTAATGCCAGACTGTTGGTGGGCTTTATTCCCTTCTTCTTCCACAAAAATAAAACATCGGCATTCGTTTATAGACATTTTAATTGGTCGGTTCCAGTACGTATCATCGTAGTTGAAAAAGTGTCACAAGCTCCCACGTGGAGATCATGGTCATATTTAAGAATCTAATTTGATTACAAAGTGAAAACTCTTTGCTCGGTGTAATTTTTGATCAAATGGAGCCCACTAGTTTTCATTTACTATACTACTTTATTGGTTTCCTGGAATCTGATGATATAAGTCTGGCCCCTGCTTGGATCTGTTAGATTGCAGCTTTGACCCTTCTTCTCCAAAGCTTTTTAGGATGGGGAGACAAACACATGCCATGGGTGGTTCAGATGACAGGGAATCTTAAAGGCTGGCACTCCAGGTAAACTTAGTCCAGCTCACCTCTGCAGCTCAGTTATGTGAGGGTGCACATTGGCAAAGGGGGCAATGTGGGCACGTGTTTAGAGGGTTTTAAGCTAATGGAATTTCATCCTGCTCCTTGAAAAGAATGTTGCCCAATAGAAAATTGTTTGGATCCAGATTATGTTGCCTTTAAAAGTATAATCACCAGTCAGTTGCCTACTTAATTTCTTTTGAGATGCACTGGAAACAAAATGAACTTCAAAGAAAACAACCACAGACTTCTTCCAAGCTTGCCAGCTCACTTTATAGGCAGCTAAGGGCTTGAACATTAGGTTTCATCTGGCAAACCTTAATTGGAAGCATCTAAATTATTCTACTATAGTGTTTGCTATTTAGCTGTTAACACACCACAATCCAAAAGACTTCAAAAGAAGAAGCTCAGCCCCTTGATCACATTGGGCTATCTGGCTGGTCCTCCATATAGCTTTGCAAGCCAGAAAACGTGTGTTGTTTTAACGAGAACACAGCCAGGTTCCAACAATAAAACCAGTGTGCTCCTTGCAAGTTGTTTGAGAACTCACTGAGTACACATCCCTTCACCTGGGTCCTTCTGGTTAGCAGACAGATGCTAATCATCCTGCTTTGAAAGATGAATTCGTTTTCTCTTCCTTCAATGCCATGAGTTGTGATTATTTTTAAGAAGCCTTTAGAATTTGAATTTATGCTACCATGCTGCACTGTTCCTTTTTGCTCATAGACTCAGCTCAGCTCCTTGCTCCTGAGAGCATGTGCGTATAGACACAGCCAGGCGCTAGGACTTTGTATCTCGGTTCCTGGAACCACGTGCATGAAACACAATCAGGAAAGCTGGAATCTGTATGTAGCTCTGGTCTTATTTACATCTTCATTCTCAAAGGTTCTGCTAGCATTTTAAAGGTTAAATGAGATGACATTTTATTGACATCTGTCTATGATGGGCCATAGAAGAATGTAAGAATTTACTCACAGTAATGCTTTGAATCCAGGAGTTCTTCATTTATGATTAAACCTGAGAATGGAGGTTCCTTTGTTAAGGGACATATTTAATAGAGACTTAAAGTCGATGATGAACTGCAGTAGTCTGTATGCTTTCAAATTACGCTATGCAAACAGAGGTGGAGGAGATGGGAGGAAGCACCTTGAGTCCAAGCCCTCCGAGTCTACATTAAGCAGGCCCCAGACCACACACAGGCAACTTTTATGGCATCCCTGCTTTGCATATTTATCATCTTTATAAAGCAGATGGTAAGAGAGAATAAAAAGTTCTCTTCACCATAACAGGACCTTATAAATGGGAATCATTTACAATGGAGAGAATTACATCAATAAAACATAAAATAGATTTAACTGTTAGCATGACATTGAACTCAATTCAAAATTAGGAATCCAAAGTAAGGAAGGCTTAAGATTCCTACCTCACTTTGTGGCAGAGATGCTGCAGTACGACTCTACCCCCCACCTTTTTTTCTAGTAGATAGGAGTAGTTTTGTTAGTCATGTTTGCTCTGACCCATTACAGATTTTATGGTCTAGTTTAACTCTGAAGGATAATTCCAAATAAGGAATCATAAGGATTTATAAGCTTGGGACTGGGAACCAAACATGCTCTATTTTCAGGCAAAAGAAATTTCCTTAAAATGATGAATTCATGACTATGCTATTTTCATGGCCCAAGAATTATTTATAAACAGACCCAGGGATGAATACCCAGCTTCCTTCTGCTTCTTTGTCAGTCCAAGAAGTTAGAAGGTCTGATGGAGAACCAACAGATCTGGGAAGGTAACATCTTTCTAAGCGCACAGAGAAATTCAGGAACAATTAGCAAGCACAGGATAGAATAGAGAGGAAAATGATTCCAAACAAAGTGACCAAAACTAAAAATTCTGAGTTGGCCTTGGCTATGCTGGATCTTTTTCCAGAGCTTTCATTCCAAGTCTCATCCATGTTTCCATCTCTAGAATATCGAATTGTATTCTATCACCCAAGGTGACCATAAGTCTCCTTTTTCTCTTTATGTTGCTTTCTGAACTATGTGTTTCTGAGATACTGGCCTCTGGGCACTGTTAAATTGCCTGAGGCTGATCATTTCAACATGATACAATCTACACTTGCTCCCATGGAAACAATTAAAATTGCTTCTTAAGACAATAGCATATATGCATATATATGTTTATATATTTTTCATGACATCATTTTTTTGTAGACTCAAACCTTTGATCTTCCTGCTCCTGGTTCTCCAGTGCTGAGATAACAGGCATGTGCCACTAGACTCACCTATAAAACACATCGTTTTTTGACCGTTTATGTAAGATGGGCATTCTGCTAGGTGTTTTACAGACATTACTTCACTGAACTTAAAAAAAAATAAGTCTGCCAAGTGGAAATTATTGTCCTACTTTGCAACAGAGGAAACTGAAGCTCAGAATAGTCCAGTGAGTCCTGCAGCAAAAAGACTAAAGGTTACACAGATGATAGTGGAGACAGCACCATCCAAGCAAACCCCAAAAACTCTGAAGTTTCAATTACCAGTACTGGGTACCCAGCTTAAACCTTGGTCAAATATTTTTTTCAAGACCCAGTTTGATTTTTTTTTCTTTCTAAAAACAAACATTTTAAATGCAGTGGGTTTAGGCACTGGCCTTTCTGCAGCAGCTTCTCACTCCTTGGTCAACCCTGATTTAGTGTTATCCAAGTACTTGCTTGCTGTTGTTACTTTAAATACACTCCTGTACCCTTTTACACCTTGTCTTCTTCAATTAGCACAGCTAAGAATTTTGTTCATAAAGATCTCCATTCTTCATTCAGAGAGTCCAGTTTGATCTCGTGCTCATTCAGACCCAGTCCAGCTGGATTTGGTGAGCTCCCATTAGATCAGGCATACTTTCTCAGTGAGTGGACCAACCCCTCGCGGTCCTGACTTCCTTGCTCATCTTCTCCATCTTTCTGCTCCTTAACTGGACCTTGGGAGCTCAGTCCATTGCTCTGAGGTGAATGTGGGTCTCTGTCTCTTTCTCCATCCATCGGACGAAATTTCTATGGTGATATTCAAGATATTTGGGGCGGACTGAGAAGCCATCGATAATGGCACTGGGACCTGTCTCTTCTGCATGTATTGGCTTTTTGGGACCCTAGTTTACTTGGATGCACACTTTCCTAGGCCGGGATGGGGGGGGGGGCTTGGACTTCCCACAGGGAGGGGGAGGGAGGAGGATTAGTGGAGGAGTGGGAGGGGAATGGGAGAAGGGAGGGAAGTATAAATTTTTGAATGGAAAAATTTTAAAAAATCACTATTTAAAAAAAATCTCTGTTCTTGAAATGTTGAAATGTCAAACATTACACACCCTTGCTGTTTCTTCTATGTGTAAAATTTCTTCCACTACTTTATTTAAACCTGGTACTATCTTTCTTTGACCACAACTCTACACATATGTCTGAGAGTGTTGTTGTTTTTGTTTTATGTATGTGTGTACATATATTGCCTTAGCACCCTTAAATTCATTAGGATACCAAAGAAATTCACTGTTAGTTCTCTTTCTAATCCATTCTTTATGAATCCTCCATCTTAATGAATTCAAACACAGTCTCATTCAATACTAGGGACACTTCTTTCTTTCAATTAGCCTTCACCTTTCTATGCGTTCCTCGAGTCTATCATTTCATTTCCATTCTCGTTGCTTTTCCTTCTTTGACTCCCAGAATGGATTTATATTGTGTATGAACATATATGATGCATGTCATACAAGTCTCTTTTTCCCTTCATTCCACTTCTCTACACTTGATGTTTCATAACAGATTGTTCACACGAAACTAACGTTATTCAGTAGCTTTTTTAAAAGTACAAAATCAAAACTTCAGACTAATTTAGTCTGATGCTTAGCAAGTATTTCTGTAAGTATCTGTACAATAAACACTTCAGGTATGGTGACCCCGAACTTGCCAATACAGCTATGCAACTCTGGTCGAACCAAAGCTGCAGAGACAGTCTGTAAAGGAACAGGCATGGCCGTCTAATAGGCTTCATGCCATAGTGGCCATCCTCTGACCTAGACAACATCACCAAATCCTCCTGCTTACTCCATATTGCCTTCTCCCTCTCCTATTATCTCCAAGAAACACCAATGGCATTGTTCCTTCTCTTTCCACCATTTTTCATGCCTTTCATGCTTATCATCCGTCCCTTCTCCTAGACTTCCTTTAAGAACACAATGGCTCCTTGTCATACGTTTTGTTTACTTATGCCATTTTCAGCAAGTGCCCTTCAATTTCTCCCGTTTCTACCTAATTTTTCATAAAATTCTAATCATCAGGTTAGCTTATTTATATCTGTACCTAATACAGCAAGGGGCTAGAGTTTTTAGCTCATCATTTTCTAACATCTACAAACTCTGCAATTTTCTTTCCATATGACAGGTACCACAAATCCTCCTCTGCGGATGATTTGACCATACTACCATGTGTTTTAAAATCCATCTGCCCATGATAGATGAAGACAGACACAGGTGGTGTGGAGAAATTGCTTAGCAAGGGAAGTTCTTTAGAGGCTGAAGATCCTGTCAGTAAATTTCAACTCTCTTAGATGGAGTAGCAACATAGGAACAAAAACAAAAATGGCATCCATATTACCTGATAGTCTGTGTGAAACTTCTAGACAGATAAGCAGAAATGGTTTCCATTTCTTAAAAGCCTAAAATTGAAGAAAAAAATCAGCATTATACCATAATGATTAAATTTTAAAACTTTTGGCATCTAAAACTATAACAAGCAAAAAGGATATCTGATTAGTTGATATTACAAATGTAAAGTAGGAAACCAGAAGTTAAACTGAGAGAAAGTTTGGATAAAATATTTTAAGAACACGCTTTTACAGACACTACTTTATAAGGATATTATTTATATTTAAGGAAGCAGTGATTCTACTCTGGTTCTATTAAACACAATGTCTTATAGACACTACTGTCATAGACAGATGACCTTAGCACACACACAATTCTCTCATCATGCTGCTGAGAATAAAACGTGTATGTTCGCACCTGCCGTTGCAGGCTCACTTCACCTAACGTTGGATCCTGTCGCTTCCTTCCGTCAGAGGGATGGCACAGTTCCCAACTCTCACTGAGAACCCTGAAGGTCTGTAGTCACAGCATTAATAGCTCTGGTTTGCACTGAACTGCATTGGAATGCATGCAATGACATTTGAGAACACTACAATTGAGCACATTTCTCTTTTAATAGTTGACATGCATAAATACATATATTCAGGAGGAGCGGTATATATGACATGTTGCATTATATTATATTCTGGGATCACGTGTATCTATATAATTACCTATTTGACACAAGGAAATCATTTAATATATAAAAATTTGCTCAGTTTTTCCCAAGTGGAAGTAACAGCAGACACAGACACAATGGCATAGTGTTATACTATTTGTGTTTTAATAAATAAAGTTTTCCTGAAGGTCAGTGCCAAGCAGCCACACTAGTCAGCCATACAGGCCAGACAGTGGTAGCACACACCTTTAATCCCAGCAACCACACTAGCTAGCCATAGAGGTGGGGTGCACGCCTTTAATCCCAGCACTAGAGAGGACTATAAACTGTGAGGAAACTGGTCTCAGTCTCAGTCTGAGAATTTGTGGAGGCAGGATTGCCATTTTGGTCTGAGGTAGAGTTAGTGGTTGGCTGCTTTGCTTTTCTGATCTTCAGGTTGAACCCCAATTTCTGTGTCTGGGATTTTGTTTCTCGTGCTACAAAATAGCCAAAGTTTGTATAGAGCTTATTGTACATCAAATAGTTTTTAACATTTCTATGAATACAAACCCCACATTCATCTGTATAAGCCATTACTAGTCTTTTGCCCAGATGACCAAACTGAATCAATAATAGAGAATTTATGCACATCCCTAGAATCATTTAGTGGAAATGTGGAATGCAAAACTAATCAGCCCAGCTTCAGAATGGACATATTTAAGAACTACACTCTGCTGAGTCTCAGGTTCTAAGGAGGATGTCTACTCTGTAATGAGAGAGCTACTTCTCAATTTTATAGACCTTTTCAACATTCAGATAATGAAAGTAACAAGAATAGATTCTCGCCTTATGATCAATGCTTATTATTCTACACTCAGTGATCCAATTTCCAATTCAAACACTGGGATCCACTAGTTTGTTTCTAATGAAAATAAATCACAAATCACCAAAAATTCCTATGAAGAACTGCCTTAAAATCAACGTCTGCAAGAATATCAATCACGAATTTCAAAGAATTAATACATGGAGTAAAATGAATAGTCAGATTATTCTGTCACATTTTTTAAAAAGATTTATTTATCTTATGTATATGAGTGCTCTATTGACTTTATGCCAGAAGAGGGCATCCGATCCTACTCTAGATGGCTGTGAGCCACCATGGTGTTGCTTGGAGTTGAACTCAGAACCTCTGGACGAGCAGCCAGTGCTCGTAGCCATGAGTCACCTCTCCTGAGCCAGCTCCTCTGTTTTAAACCTGAAGAGCTGTCTGTGGCGGCAAACTGAAAACAAGGATAACGGCAGCTGCTAGAAGGCAAGGGAACTGGAAGCGTTGTTAAATGGCGTGCATGTTCGTTAGGACATACCGAAGCGAGCAGAAAGGCCAGCGCTCTTCGTGCGTTAGCTCCTTTTTGAAGTCATTTCCTGAGGGAAATCGCAAAGCTCCAGCTTGTGTCGCGAGAATGGGTGTTGTGATCGTGACTCGTGCTGTTCGCAATAGCTCACGACACTGTCACGCTTTGTCCTGAATAGGAGAGAAACCTTGAGTACAAGAGCTTCATCTGGCAGATTTAGCTTGCCTGTGGTTGGCCCTGTTTCCTTCTTTTGCTGGTCTCACACGGAGATGTGCCTGAGAAAGCTCATCTGATTCCCCCAAACCCAGGCAGCCAGCACCACAGGGGTGAGGGACCCAGACATTCCGCATTAGTATATGACATCACAGTTGGCTGTGGTGATGTCGTGTCTTCCTAACCTGACAGTTGAACAACTATCCATTTACCCTTGCAAATCCATATTGCTAAATAAACACACACAAAAATAACAAAACAAAACAAAGACCTTCTCTGCCTTTATTTCTGTTACCAATCCAGATTTAACTTGAGGATTCTTTCACCTGCTTCACTGAACTAGCAGCAAGCATATCTGTATTATGGATAGAAACTCACTTCAAGTTCTTGGTATTTTTTCCAGTGTTTGTGACATTTTGTTTGTAAGCCTTGGTCTTTAATAACCAAGCAATCTCTCTAAGCTGATTTACCCAATAGCTGATAGATGCTGTCAGAGATTCCTTTAAATAACCTTCTCCACTGGTCATCACTGGGCTTACAATGTATTTGAAAACATACCATAAAATATAAAAGTACCGCATTGTTATTAGAAAAGACAAGACTGATTTGCTGATGTGAATTCTGCTTGTGACCATTTTGCTGAATGATGGTATGTCTGCCTCATCCTTGGTACACCTTGGAGACTCCCTGCCAGATAACCTTGCCTACACCTTTAGTCTTAATTATTTTACATCTTTAATGCCTTGAAGCTGGAATGATTCAGATGTTACAGGGCCTAGATCTTGCATAGTTTTAGGTGACCTCACAGAGTAAAAACCAAACTATCTGCCTAAAATTATGTGTAGCATGGCAGCTTCTATGCATAGCATCTGTGTCTTTTGTTATGTGAATGTCTTGGGACAATAACATTTGAGGCAAAAACATTATTGTTTGAAATAGGGTTCTGTAAAACCTTCCTAGACTGGAGGCTGTATAGTGTAAATTCCAGGAACTAGGACATCAGACCTGGAAGGTACTGCTGACCCCTCTAACCCTTCTAGTCTGTGCAAATTACGCTTCTCTAATATTAGGAGCAAAGAAATTCAACAATGCAAGCCTGAAAGAGCCCTGCCTTTAATTTTTACCAAGAAAGAGGAGTGTGAAATATGTCTATTCTGAGTGGACAAGGGTGATAATTCTGGGAAATATCGGAATTCATTTACCGATGTATGATCCTGCCACATAAAGATGTGAAAAGAAATCTTCAAGCTGGCAACTAGTCAGGCGTGTTATTCATTTAAAGTGACAATATTTGCTTTCTTCAGATAAAAGACCGTTATGGCTTATACAAGAAAGAATCTTGCCATTTGTGACAACTCGATTGAATATGGATGACATTAAGTTAAGAGAAATAAGACAGAGAAATCAAATCAACGTCAAAAACATTGAATCAGAGAACCAAAGATTGTAGCCAGGGGCTGGGAGGTGAGCAGAAGATGGAAAGGGTTAATCCGAGTGCGCAAAATTTTTGTGAGACAAGGTGGATGATTTCTGAAGATTTAATCCACAGCACGATGAGTACAGTTAGTAAAATCACGTTACATAGTTGAAATGTACTGATATTAGGTTCTTACAGACACCATACAAAAGTGACAAGCATTTAAGGAACTAAATATGCCACTTTGCTTCACTTTGCGCCATTTCTCGATGTGAGATATACATACAGGTGGTTATTTGCCAGCTGCCTTGCAATAAAGCTAGCAAATGTGAAGATATAAATTTTAAAAAAGACTAAGCAACTCTTAGGTTCCATACCTGTCACATCAGCTGGCTCCCAACTATGGTCTGTATTCAAAAGACAACCTGAGAATGACACAAGCGTATTTCACACACTGTCATGGGTCTCGACGTGTACTTCAAGTTATGAGGCCAAATGCAAAAAAAGTACCTACTAAATGAGCATATTTTCTGCCATTGTTAATACTATAAGTCAAAAGCCACCTATTAACACTGAAAGTTAAATAAGTAAAGCAAAGGAAGGTGTTAGTCCTGTTCACCAGACAATGCTAATTTCTCTGTGTTGCTAAGTGCTTACACATATCACAAGTTGTTTATGCTCTCTGCTTCCTTTACCCAGAACTGAATTATGAATTACATTGTGTGTAAAACTTCCCTCACAGGAACTAAAGAATAAGACTTCTAAAACTCTTCTCTTGCAAATATATAATATTAGCTCAATAATGCCCACTTATTATTTTTGAGACAGTTCTTCCATAATAACCAGGATATTGAAGACTGACTCAGTCATCTCTATCATGACTTCTGGTTTTCATCTTTATAGGCCTCACACATCTGGACAAGAGCTTCGCCCTGGAGATGCAGTCCCAGCTCTTGTATTTTTGTCTCTCTGACAGAGCTTCCTAATTTAAAAGAATTCTACTATGCATTGAAACTATGCTAATGAATTTGATGTTATTTCAAATTCCACTATTTCCTAATGTATATTAAATAACCATAATGTAGCCGGAGGACTTTCTTCTGCCCACCAGTTCCCAAATAACCACTCTGAGGCTTAATATTAATTGCAAACTCTTTGGCCAAATGCTAAGGCTTCTTACTGACCAGCTCTTGCCACTCGGCCGTAGCGTTACCCAGCAGTTGCTGGCTTCTCTCTGGCTCTGTGTTCTTGCTCCCTTTATCTTTGCTTGGATTGCTCACCTGGCTCTATTCTGCCTGGTTATTGGCCAAATCTACTTCTTTATGAACCAATGGTAATAAAACATTCACAGCATACAGAGAGATATCCCACGTCACCATACATTCCTAGTACATCCGTGACTGCCAGCACATGATTGGAACAGGTGTGTCTCCATAACATTCTATGACTTACCACCTGGCAATGTTTTGAGCGTACAAATAATCAATTCTAGGTCAGAAATACTTTAAAATCAATTTGATTCATTAAAAAAATTAAACTTTTTACTGTAAGTAAGAACTTGATGCTGCTGCTGTATAGGTTAATGATTCATAGAAAATTACTTGAAAACTTTGTCATCTAAAGCTCCTTTGGATGCTGATAAAGCTCCACACAGTAGATTCTCAAATGCAACTTATAGAAACAGGAGTATTGGAAAAGCATAGATTTATTTTAAAAATTGCAAATTAGTCTAGAATCAACATATATCTCATATAATGAGAAAGATATTCACATCCTCAGATGAGAGAACTAGATTCCAGCAGTCTGGGGGTTCCCCAGGAACATTTATATATGCTGAATGTTCAGCAATTAGCTTTGGTCCCTACAGAAAAGGTAAAGTTTGCTTCAGTTACAACGGCCATATTATCTGAGGAAGTGAACGCTGATTTGCATGCTGCTTACACAAAACACAAAAATGCATAATACAGCATTTCTTTTTCCCTGGATTCTCAAAACTAGTGTAATAGTAGATATTTTCTGGTATTTTTTTCATTAAATCCATATTCACTTGAGTATAGTAAAACCTGTTTTTTTGAGCACATAGATTAGTAATGGGTGTGAGACTGTGTGACATCAGCACATTGTAACCTGGTAAAATATTACATATTTTTTCCTAGAGCAATTTTAGATATTTAAGTTCAGTTTCATAAGGACTCCCCAGAGTCTCATTATATGAATATATTTACTTATGAAATCTCATTGTAATTAAAATCTAGGTTGTTTCTGCAATTTTTATTTTCAGATGGCTAACAATACCGGAATACATAATGTCTTTGTCCATACAACAGGAGTCTTTTCTAGAGATAGAACTAATAATAAGTGCAGGTCATCACTGCCTATCTCCCTGGGAACAATAAAGGTAGTTCTTTTCATCAGCATTCTTACATCTAATATAACCTAATTTTACAGAATTTATTAATTTGATAACAAATTAATAATACCTGATTTATGCATTCATATTACTTTCTGTGATATGCATATGTTGTGGAATATATTATTAACCATCTATATTTCTATTTCTTGTCTTTTCACACTTCAAGAAAAACTGTTACTATAGTTCCTAATGTTCCTACTGATTGTTATGTATACTGGTAGAGATGCCTGAACATTTTTTCTTTTATAAAACCAAAAATTACACATTTTATTAACTAACTTCTTAAGTTCCTAGTAAACAATTAATTTAAAATATATGTAAGAATGGTGTAGGATGTCCTTCTATATTTGCGTTGCTTTCATTGGTTAAATAAAGAAACTGCCTTGGCCTTTTGATAGGGCAAAACTTAGATAGGCAGGGAGTCGGAACTGAATGCTGGGATGAAGAAGGCAGAGAGAGAGAGCTGCCATGGAGTCACCAGAGTCAGACATGCTGAATCTTTCCCGGTAAACCACGACCTCATGGTAATACACAGATTAACAGAAATGGGTTAAAGCAAGATGTAAGAATTAGCCAATAGGAGGCTAGAGCTAATGGCCAGGCAGTGATTTAATTAATACAATTTCCATGTGGTTATTTCAGGGGTTAAGCTAGCTGGGCAGCAGGACGCAGCCCGCTCCTCATACTACATAAGAATGAATAAATTATGTAGTTTCATCTTTTATTTTTTGAGACTATAATCACACCATTTGCCCCTTGCCTTACCTCTCTCCAAACCCTTCCATATAACCTTTCTTGGCTTTCTTTCAAATCCATGACTTCTTTTTCCACTAATTGTTATTGCATGCATATACGTATATCCATACTCTGTAGCTGGCTTCTTCTTTAAATAGTAATAAGAGCAGAACCCTTACATCAGGAAGACTTGTATAAAATAATACAAGATTTGGCAAAATCAAAACTGAAATGAAAAAATGTTGACTAGTCTCAGGCTATTTATATTGCAAAAGGTGAAAGCTCTGGGCTCTGACTAAGTAACCATTTGATAAATAAATTATAAGGAGGCAGTCACCTCGAAAGAAGACAGGCACTGTGGTTAAATCCGTGAAACACAGTGTAGAGCTCAGTGGCAGAACATTTGTCCAGTGTGCAGGAGGCCTTAAGTGTAATTCTTAACACATTAAAAATAAGTGAGCGAATGAATTAATGAATGAATGGACTGTGAAAAAAGTAGCTCTGAAAGGGAGCCAGAGATCCTGAGGGCTCCTGCCGTCATCATGCGTTGAGACATGATCCTTCTCTTTTTCCTTTTCTTTAATTTTTCCCCTTTTGGGATAGTAGGTTCTACCCTATAATGAGCCCACAACTATATTTGAAAGCATGTAGCTCCCCTTGCTTCAGAGATTCAGCTCTGGGAAGGACTCCTCACAGGATAAATTTCTCCTCTAGTTCCATGCTAAGTACTGTAGATGTTTCGTGAATGTGGACTTTCAGGCTCAGGCTGTGATGAGTTAAGAGTCTGGGAACAGCAAGCAGGGGAAAAAGTATATTTTTCATATAAGATGTGGATGTTTAGGTTACAGGAAAGTGAATGTTACAGACTAAGTATTTCTTCCTACCCAGCATTCTTATACTGAAATTTCAGTCCCCCAATGTATTGGTATGGGGGGGGACCCTTGGGAGGGACAAGCTCTATGGAAAGTAGTTGAACCATTTAAAAGGACATTCCAGAGAGCTGCCTGGCCCACTTTGGCCCTTAGAAGATACTACCAAGTCCATGGCTGCCTGGGAAGTGAGAGGCAGACCCCACCACACAACAACCCGAAGCTTCTTAATCTTTAATTACCCAGCTTCAAAAGCTGAGCGGTAATTTACTTAAAGTTATCCATGTAAACTATTTTTTGCTATTACAATATAGACTGACAAGTGCAAAGTAGATCGTGATTTTTCATAGAAGATTCACAATTCTTGCCTAAAAATCTTTCATGTGATATATTTATATCTTCAAAAGGAAAAGTTGATCATTAAGAAAATACTAACGGTCACGTAGAAGTTAGATAAAATCATCCATATAACTTTAACTTTGTGTGTGTACGTGTGCCCGCACATGTGTGTGTGTGTGCAAGTGCATGCGCACATACATATGTGCATAGAGGTGGAGAGAGACTCAGTCTTACAATGTTATCCACACTGGCCTCAAACTCACCAATTTTCTTCTTCATCCTCTAATTTGCTCACTCAGCATTCTTCTCAGAGAGAGAGAGAGAGAGAGAGATCTTATTAGAATATCATGTGATTCTTGAGGAATTCTAGCTATAACGTAAGAATCTTGTGTGGTTTTGATGAAAATTACATTATCATAAAAAGACAGATAAGCAAGTCATTAAGTAACTGGGTCCTCTTCTTGACTATAAGGCCAGTGTGAGCATGGTAGGCCGTACCATCCACTCTTTCTGCTGTCATGGCCGGTCGTTCATCGACAAGAGGCTCTGGTGGTGACCGCGACAAAAATAGAAATAACTCCTCCAGAGATTCCTTGCTACCAACAAATAGAGGGGGAAAAAACGTTCTCTTCTTTCTGAGTAAGCAAATAAAGGAACCGGCCTAGTCAGGTGGATAAACAGTCTTCCAAGCTGGCTTTCTGCCCACATCGGTCAAAAGTGAAGTCAGGATCTCCCTACTTTTTTCCTTCCGAACCAAGGGAACCTTGAATTTAGAGTTGAGCATTGACACATGGGGAGAGTCTGGGGACTAAATGTTCACAGCAAATCTCCATCTTTCTTCTCCATGGTAATAGTTGTTAAAGTAATATATATATACACACACACATATATAACATATATAATATGCATTCTATGCAGCAATGTGATACATGCATAATTGTTGATGCAACAATAATAACAATAATTTTGTAATAATGTGAGCTTGCTTGTATAATATATATGATCATAAATGAGCACCTGTCGCTTCTCCATGTGCTTTTCACAACTGATTTTTGCAGAAACTAGTCTTAACTGTTGAATCTCCTAGAACTCATACATTTAGTAAGCAAGAACTATCGGCTTGAAGGCCCCCTGGCCCTATATCTGTGCATATTATTTCTCTGAGCTGTAACTTCTTAATATACTGACCATAGCCAAGATGAACAGCTCAGACTACCAGTCTCTTGTGTGTGTCCTTTTCTGGATGATAACTCTAAATCTCAGTCTCCACTTTGAATTTTGTTGCTAAGGGACAGACCTAAAATACTGAATTATCCTCTCTTCATTCCCTTGCAATTCCCAGGAGTGAGACCGTGTGCTGGGACAATCCACTCCTTCCAGGAGTGCATTATTAAACACAGACACATTTTTGCTAAAAATAGATTTTTTCCATATAATGTGTTCCGATTATGGTTTCCTTTATCCCGACCACTCCCTGATCCTCCCGACCTTCCGACCCACTCAAATCCACATCCTCTCACTCTCATTAGGAAAAACCAAGCATCTAAAAAAAATAGAAAAATAAAATACAAACGGACATGAGTAGGACAAAACAAACCAGAAAAAGAGCCAAGGAGCCATAAGAAACACATATAGATGCAGAGACACACACACTGACAGACACAGAAAAACAGAAATCCAGAAACTATGCTATAGAAACAAAAGACCTATATGGAAAGAGAAAAAATTCTAGATGAATCATTATGAGACAAAAACAAGTAAAAGAAAAATTAAAAACCTTCCAAAACTACCACTGAATTTGTTTTTAGTTGGCTATCTACTGCTGTGCCTGGGGACGGCCCTCAGTGTGATTTGTACATCCTATAAGACCCCATTACAATAAACTAAGTTTTCATTTGTGAGTGGTTACCCATTGTATATATCTTCTGGGTTAGGGGTAGGGTCTTGGAAGCTAGACATTATGAAAAAGCAAATTATACAAATTTCACAGGTGTACATAGTTGAATCAGAGGTATCACTCATGTGAGATATTGAGTTTTGAGAGACTGTATTATTTGATGACTATCTACATTCTTGGAGTTATATCTGTCTGTGGAATTCACACATGGAAAGTTCTACACACGGCAGGGTGCAGTCTTAACTCTGTAGTATTCAATGCTGTGCATGCTTGTTTTCAACAGCCAGCCACACTCAGAGTACAGGCACGTTAGCAAAACCCACAAGCACCCAAAAGGGGCAACTTCACCTGGAATACCAGCTGGTGGTCTTTTGTTGGGCTCATGACTAACCCTTCCGTGGATCTGCAGTTTTTCAGATGAACTGCTAAATGCAATTTTTAGGTCCCTTTACTAAGTAATTTCTAGATAACTCAATTAATGGAGATATTGCAAGCAATGGAGATATTGCAAGCAATCGACTTATGAATATTCTTATCGAGAGCCCTCTCTTGTTGAAGTCTCTGTCGTTGCTGTTTTCTTCTAATGGGTCATTGTGACTCTAGCCATATGTCTTCTCTCTGGTCCCCTGATTATTAAATCGCACGCTCACCATCTACACATTGCAAGAGAAATCCTGGTTTGTTTAGTTCTTGACAATTCAGAGAAAGATAACAAAGTCCCTATGAAAAAGTCTCTTTACTTTAAATAATAAACTCATGTCTCATCCTTGATCTCATTGGGAAGCAGACTCTACCGATTAAATTTGACTGGAGAAATTCTATAGTAAAGAAATAGCTCTAAAGATGTAGTAATGGCATTAAAAGGACACAGAGGCTGCCCACAACAAGGACAAATTTGGCCAGGAGAATCCTCTGCTTGATTAGCCCTGAGCCTTGTTAGGGAAGGCGTGGTTGCAGCTCCTGGATGGCAGACTGGGCTGCGGAGGTTTCTGAGCTGAGGCTGGTCCACACTCAGCAGACAGGAAGGAAATGAGCCAGCCTGCATGGTGCGGGCGTCCAGCCCATAGGCGAGTCCACAGAGGAAGTCTGGGTGCTGCTGAGGACGCCAAACCTGGAGCATTAAGTGGCAGTGCGCTAGGAGCAGAACTTTCTGGAGGCGGTCACAGTGCTTGAGCTGAGCCTATGAGGTCACTGTGTCCTCTGGATACGTGGCTGGACAAAAAGCCACCGCATGTTCTCACCACACACCCACATCATGAACGGAATAATGCGGCAGCAGCCAGAAGGCTAACTCCAAAGCAAAGCTGGGAGGAAAAGAAGAAAAGAGAATCCCGTTTCTTCTTCAGCGTGACTCTCGCGCCCTCTATCGGCAGAGTTGGCAACGTGCGGGGTTTCCAGAGCTGCTTTGCGAGGAGGGTGTGTTGGGAACTCTGGTTTGAAATTGGAATTGTGTTCTTTCGAGCCTCAAGATTGGGTCTTGATTGATAAATTCGTGAAGTTAATTCCTTCATTTTCTAATGGTATCTTTCTTTGTCTTCTTGCCCTACCAAATTTATAATTCGGAAATGTAACGTTCTGTGATGAGTCATCTTCAGTTCCCTTCTCTGTAGCAAACATCCTCCCGGAATAAACTCTTTTTATTTTTCTCTCAACCTCAAACTTATGTTCATTATTTGTCCTACGTATGACTATGTTTATTTCTTGTGAAAAATAACTAAGAGCCTATGCCTATAGTTTCCGAGCCATTGCACTTGGCGCTTGAGGTAAGCAGATAATTTCTTTATGTTATGTGTATCTTAAACTGCACTGTAGAGGTAAAATAACTACTCCGCCAATTAAAAACATTAGTAATTCCGAACCTAAGAATTGAAATAATAGGATTACCATGATAAAAATAGCGACGAGAACAGAGATATTCTTATAGAAGGAAAGGCTTCGCAGCCTAATTGTGAGGTTGGGCCTGCCATTCGCATGCTAGCTTCCTAGGAACTAGAGACTCTCGGGGCTTTCCAGACAGAGGAAGTAAAACCTGTAAAGTCAAAAGCAAAATTTATTTATGGCTTCAAGAATTCCTTTAAGAGTCATAAAAATGTGTTTAGATGGAGGGTGTCTGAGAACGAGACACGGTGGAAAAAGGTCCTAGGACAATGGAGATGGCACCGTAGTGCAAGCTAACCCATAGGCCTTGCTGAAACTTAGAAGGCATACTAAACATGTAGGTATTTTCTCCAAGAGTTTTTGGGTGGTTCCTCACTTAGCTTCCTTTTGTGAGTCTTTTCTGTCAAGCTGCTACTCGAATCCAGGCCACCTTCCCAATCAAAAGTCTCATAGGTAACCATTCCTCTTTGAAATGATCTTGGAACAAAGCCCTCCCCCCTTCCATGCTTCTAGTTCCAACACTGTTGGGGTACCCAACCTGGAAGAGGACACTCTAAGAGTCTCTGTCCTATAATCTTGTGCAACTGACTCTCTGTATTTTGGGGTGAGCTTTGCTTGCTTTGTGGTCATCAGTTGTATTATGAAGGCACTTGTTGTTTTACTCAGCTTTATAATTCCTGCAATGCAAACCTTATGATAGGTCTATCAAAAAGCTAAGAGAGCTTTATTTTTTCTCATTGTTCTGGAGGTTCAAATTTAATATTGGGCAATACAGCTTTCTTCTGCCTCTGATGAATGTCATACATCATTTGTGGGAGCAAGTTCTTTCTGCTCAAAACAGGAAGTAAGGAAAACCGGGAATTCCACAGTATACTCAGAGGTGCATGGTGGTGATTACGGAGTCTCACTCTGGGTATCACCACTTAATGTCTCGTCATTTCTCCCAGTGTTAACCTGGGACACAAGCTTCAGCATAAGGACTTGGCTGGGAGAAGCTGAAATTCAACCCATGAATCTCAAGAGCTGAAGTACCATGACATCAGAGAAAGGAATCTGAGCTCCCGGCCACTGGCTTACAGAAAAGAACTTGTCAACATCGGTGAGAACTGACTCTCCTGGGCAGACCATAGTGTAAAACCCTAGGCCTGTTTTACTACTGTGTAAAGATAATAGTGAAGTAGATGTATGGATCAGTAACACACATATTGCAGAGAGCTGTATTGAGAATTGTATCAGTTAATATTTCTTCAAGAGACTTACAAAGATACTCATTTCTCAAGTTGCACCCAAATCCTCAAAAACAAAAAAGAGAATGAATAGTTTAGATTTTTTAAAAAAAATGTCTTGGACAGTGGTGGCACACACCCTTAATTGCAACACTTTGGAGGCAGACAAAAATGGATCTCTGTGAGTTCAAGGCTAGCCTGGTCTACAAAGTGAGTTCCAGGTCAGCAGGACTGTTACACAGAGAAACCCTGTGTTGGAAAAAAAAATCTTGGGAAAAAAATCAACAGTGGAGGGGAGGAATTAAGTAAGTGGCATGTCTCAATTATGTCATATTTTATGTAAAATTTATTTAAGAAGAATTATCTTCCTTTATGGAAAATAATGCCAGTATATATAAATTTAAAAAGGAGAGACTAATACATAC
This sequence comes from Ondatra zibethicus, assembly GCA_004026605.1. Classification (NCBI taxonomy): domain Eukaryota; kingdom Metazoa; phylum Chordata; class Mammalia; order Rodentia; family Cricetidae; genus Ondatra; species Ondatra zibethicus. The sequence continues at coordinate 192,362 of PVIU01001329.1, read as the reverse complement.
TGATGTGAATAAATATAAATTTTAGCTCATTCAGACTAGAAATGAAATATGGTAATTACAAGAATCTGTTCTCTGCTTTGAGTTCCATGTCCAAGCATGTCTAAGACTGTTTGATCAGCCCTACAGAGTGGTCTAGAATTTCCAAAATCAGCAGAATGAAGTATGCAACATTGAAGCCTAAAGTCGTCATTCAAGAATATGAGAAAGATCAAACTAAGCATCTCCTGTTACTTAGCAAAATAAAAAAGCTATTGAGAGTCTTAACAGTATGCAAAACTCCAAAAAAATACCCCAACATCACACCGTTATATAATTTCTTCAAGTATAGGAAAGCTTCTGAAATTCCAAAACAGAGTTACATCTACAAAGTTCATGTTCAGTAACTGTGCAATCACGTTATGAAACACAGCACAAGAAAATCTAGTGTTTTAAGTAAGTTTTAGTTTACAGTTTTGTGTTGGGCCACACTGATATCTGTCTGCCCGAGAACCTGCAGGTGCAGGCATGAAAACAAACCACAAAGAGAAGAGAATGAAAACTCCCTTCAGACTGACTTAGTCAACTTGGATCCAATTTCAGTGATTCTGATGCCAGGCAGTTTATTGTCAGTATATTTAAAAACAATATAATTTGGGGGGAAAAAAGTTTTCTGGTGTAATAAAATCCTGAGCGCACAGGAAGCATAATTACATCAAAACTCAACTCAGGGTGCATGTCTTTTCTTCTGAGAAGATGGGGTCTGTGGATCGACTACCTGTGCTAGCTTAAGAGTCCAAGGAAAGATGTACCCTGGTCTTGGTCATACAGGCAGCATAGAGAATATTTAGGACATTAGCCACCTCTGGTTTGTTGTGTGAGCTTGAGGGCACCCTGGCTATACAGATAACATAAGGGTCACTTAGGCTATGCGGTATCTCTGGTCTTGGTTTTGCAAGCTTTATATGGCCCAGATCAACAAATAATGCAGATCCCCAGGATATTCAATTCTCAGTTTTCTATGAGAGAGAGAGAAAAAAAAGAGAGAGAGAGAGAGGGAGAGAGGAGAGAGAGAGAAAGAGAGAGAGAGAGAAAGAGAGAGAGAGAAAGAGAGAGAGAGAAACAGGTTTGAAAGAACAATTCTTGGTGCTTAGCATTCCTGGTTTCCTTGGAGATCTGTGGGTACAAGGCTCTCCACTCCCAAGAGGTGTCTTCAGCCAGAGGCACACTGCAAGCTTCAGGTGGGACAAGCCTACGTGAAAATAAACTTCCAGTCACAGTTAGTCCAAATGAGGCTCACTCATCATCTCAGGTGGATAGTGCTTTCGTAAAACACTTAGGCAGCAATTTTCCAAGCTCCTTTGAGTAAACTCTACCAATGAAAACCTGCAACAGAAAGGAATAAAATAAAATTGTGAGCCCTATCCACACAGACAAGTCACTTCTCAGTGTCGTAGGGTAAGAGTGGGTATTTACTGTATCGTGGCTGAACTATTGGCCCATGGGATTCTCTAGTCAAAGCGAAAGGAATGGATTCCACCCACACCTTTCTCTGCGTTTCATCATTGGGCCAGTTGGTAAGTGCATGGCGTTTTTGGAGACCTGCTCTTTTCTGAGGGGAAGTGTATCTGTTAGAGAGGGGAGCTGGTAGGGGAACTGGGAGGAGTGGACAGAAGGGAAAATATAGTCAGGATGTATTGTATGAGAGAAGAATCTCTTTTCAACAACAACAACAACCAAAACCCATAAACTCAAATAGAATCTTCTAGAGAAAGATTTCTATTTTCTTCTGGCAAAAACAAACCTTAATGTGGGAATTGCTATTTTTGAGATGCTGTTTGTGAAACTGGCAAGTTCCTTTCTGGCATTGATTATCTGAGAGAGTTTCTTTAACATTAGATGCCCGTTCCCACTAGTCTTCCTAGCAGTAGCCAGTTACATTAGTTTTCCCCAATTTACTGAGCCAACACCAATGTGTGTACGTGTGCATGTGTGTATGTGTGCACACAGATGTGTTTGTAAAGACACCATACAGAGTCCATTCAGTGTTGCTAATATGTCTCTGTGTTTAGGCTTGATTACTTAGGATTGCATAATCTGTCTGGGGACTAGTCATTGGAAAAGACTATGTCTTCTATCAGCAGGGGATGGCAGTTTATGTGAGTCCCCAATCCATGTTGTGATTTCAATTGGTGTTGTCATTGTACCAGTCTTGTTCACATGACCCTATTATTTAGATTTCATGGGTGAAATTTCCTGTCATATATAGAAGACACTACCTCTCTTCTGGCTACTATAATCTTTCCATCCCTCTTCTGAGATGTCCCCCCTTAGCTTCAGATGTAGGTTTGTGCTGTAGATGTACTAATTGGCATAAATAGGCTTTGATAATATGTTGATATGGTTTGTGGAAAGCCTTCTGTTGTAGAAGCTCCTACAAATCATTGCCATTGGAATACGATCCTTGCATGTATTTCTCACTCATTGCCCTCCGTATCAGTGGCGCAGAAGGTCAGAGTGAAGCTGCAGTTGGGAGTTGCTCTTCCGTGGGTCACTCAGGCTAGGATAACCAAACAGGAGGTTTGCTCTGGTTAGTTTTCCTAATCATAAGCCAGTAGTAAGATCGGAATGCTCGCGTGTACTTGGAAATGTTTATTTCCCCTTCTGTCCATTAAAATTACAAATGGCCTTTGCTCTGATAGTTTTTGCTCTCATGAGTCCCATTGAGCTCATAGATGTGAAATTTGCAAACGTATGCCCCCTTTCCATTATAAGGTCCTTGTGAGTCTTAATGTTGAGACTTGTCCACACCGAAGTTCCGATAATTAAGTGAGGGAAGCTCATGTTTGCTGCTCGTGCTGGTTCCTTTGGTATTTTCTGTACATCAGTGGCCAGGTATTCGCCTGTCTCTCCAGTGCTGGAGGCAGTGATTGGTCCCGCCTCCTCACCTTTGCAGAGAACCTAGACATCGTCTTGAAATCTGTCGGCTCCCTTTATAACTTGTCAGGGTCGAGCGGCGCTTTCCAAGCCCCATACGTGCTGTGACTGAGCTCTGGTCCTGGGGGAGTGCGGCTTGGTGGAAGAGAAACGGTCGTTGTATGCCAGGTCTCGGTTCTTAAAGAGCCTTCGCCTTTGGAATGTAAGCATTGCTTGGACTTCTCAGGTGTCTCCTTCCCCATTTCTATAGAGGAGTCTAGAGCTGGTTAGAGATGGGACTGTCCCATACCTGGATGCTGAAAGTCTGAATTTTTGACATCTTCTTTCTATTATAATTAGTTATCTATTTCTAAATCCTTATAGTTACTGCACTTTCCCTTGAGAAACTAACCTGTTCTGCTTTTTGTATTCTACTCCATTCACACTGCATTTTTAACACCAGAAATTGATTATTGTCTTTTTAAGGACAAACTCTATGACTATGACTAACCTCATCAGACTTTCATCCCATCTTCTTAATATTGGGATCTCTTTCCCTCCTGGTTTGGTCGCTAATGATTTCCCCCTCATTGTGAGTTGTATTTTTCTACTTTGATATTTTTCTGGAAACTTTTGATTGTAACTTTACCAGCTACTATATATGTATGTGGTGTTCTATAATTATCCCCATGTGTTATTCTGCATTCCATTTATAGTGCAGGGATGCCTGTAAAGTCTGTTGGAAAGAACTGGAACATCCCATGACCTAGTTTTCCTACTACTAAAACGAAATGACTGAGTGTTCTACCCAGTTCTACATGGATTATATAGTTTTCTCATTCATCTGTTTAGAACTAATAGCTATTTCTGGCCTTGTGCTGTGTTCATAGTTGATCTGTCTTTTGGTTAATTATTTTACACACTTGTGCATTAACTTGTACTCAGCTGGAGACTCAATGGGGAGGGCTTACAGAGTTCCAACCCTTTGGGGAGTAACTTTTACTATTCTCTTCTGTCATTCCTAGCTGCTTTGGCCTTTTAATATTTCCACTTCTGTCTGCTCGGCTCCAAAGGCCTTCAGGTTATCCCTGAGGAGACACAGACATCTCCTCACACAGTAGAATATGCAGATGACACAGTTCTCTCACTAACTGGACACTTCTCAGGGATGACTGTCCTCTCTAAGCTGATATCCAATTGCTGAAAAACTTGCTTTGTCTAGTTTAGCACCCCATATGTGTTCATAAATGAATTTTCTGTCATTCCATCTTGACTGGCAGAATATATCTAAGTCCCCACTTAGTCAACCCAGGGCCATTGAGTTGACTTAGTGGGTAAGAGTTGAATCTTCATGTGCTGTGGGACAATGATCTTGTATCCTGCAAAGATTTACTAGTTGTATTTTAATAAAACGCTGATTGACCAGTAGCTAGGAAGGAAGTATAGGCGGGACTACTAAGCAGGAAGTAGAGGCTGGGTGACAAGAGATGGAAAATACATAGAGTCTGGATACTGTATGTTATTGTGTTGTCTTTAAATTGTTTGATGGCTGAGGAAGGAGCAAAAGCTGCTAAAAAAACATTTGATTACAAATTCTGCTGGGTTAATACAACATATATATTTTGAAAATTCTTTGACTTCAAAATTTAAATCAAAAGGTATGTTACTTTGGAGAACTGGTTTTGTTTTTGTTTCCACAGGAAATGAGAGGCTGTGGATTCATTCTGGGTTAAGAAAAATCAGGTTTGATCAAGGAAGAGTCCCTGAGAAACCTCCGATAGGAGTGCATGGCCCAGATGTCTGAGATCTACATCCAGAACAGATTCAAGACTGCTGTCTGAGATGATCAAGCCTCATAGGATACTCCAGTCAGGACTTGATCATAATTCTAAATTTCCTTTAGGTCCCCATAAGATTATCAGTGCCCACAATCAGCAGGAAGTAGCCTGGAAAGCTATGCCCACACTCTCCCAAAATGGACTATGGATGCTTTTCTTTGTTTAAAGTGTGGGTTACAAGTTGTTATGAATAATGGTCAGGAAGAAAGCTAAATAAGGGATATTAGATTTAGAATTCTTGTTTTGAAAAAAGGGGGAGGGGAGTGCTGTGGGACAATGATCTTGTACCCTGTAAAGATTTATCAGTTGAATTTTAATAAAACACTGATTGGCCAGTAGCCAGGCAGGAAGTATAGGCAGGACTACTAAGCAGGAAGTAGAAGTGGGGTGACAAGAACAGGAGAATTCTGGGAAGAGGAAAAGGTCACCCAACCACAGAGGAAGCAAGAGGGGAATGCCTTGTTAATAAAAGATACCAAGCCACGAGGCTAACATAGATAAGAATAATGCACCAATTTAAGATGTAAGAATTAGTTAATAAGAAGCCCGAGCTAATAGGCCAACCAGTTTATCATTAATGTAGTAGACCTCTGTGTATTTCTTTGGGACGAATGACTGTGGGACCAGGTGGGACAGAAACCTCTGCCAACATTCATGAGCCACTTTTCTTTTTTAATGTTTGAGTGTCCTTTACTTTGGTTATATTTTTTGGTTTTTTTCCATGCCACTTATTTAAAGAGGAGAACCTCATCACCCAGTGTTGTCTCTGATTTCCACATCCCTGATTTAACATGCATGAAAAAATAATTTAAGGTGCTAGAGATGTATTTAGTGGTTACAAACACATGCTGCTTTAAAGGGGATCACAGTTAGGATCGCAGCGTCTATATCACCTGGTTCACAACACCCTATAACTACAACTCCAGGGAATGCAGCACTTTCCCCTGGAGCCTAAAAACAAATATCGTACATATACACAGACATGCCTACACATAAATAAAAGTAAAATAAATCTAAAGTTTTTGAATTTAAAAATTCCGCAATTCAATAACAGCACAAAATTGCCCATTCTTATAACAATGTGTTACAACCAGGTCTAAAACTCAGGTCATGACTTAGTCTTTAAGAAAGACCATGAAAGTGATGTTATTAGTCATACTTAAAAATATATAATACAGGCTTGAAATTATTAATAATATAGGCATGCCTAACATGAAACAGACTACTATTTATTTTTCTGTCTGTTGCCTTTTTTAATTTATTTGAGACAATTTATTTCTGTGGAGGCCAAGCTGGATTTGAAATTTCTTTGCAGCCCAGACTGGCTTTGAAGTTAAAGCAATTCTGACTCAGCCACCTGGATTTTTGGACTGTGGATATGATTCGCCATGCCTGGCTTAGGGTAGAATTTCTGAACCTCATGCTATATATCTTAAACAAAAAAATATCCAAGTCACAGTTCAAAATCAAATTTGGAATTGAGACATGATTTTATATATGATTTCTGTTGTAATGATTTTTCAAATATTAGAAGTTGCTGATATTAAATAATCAGATATCTTGCATTAGAGCTAATCTTTTAAAATTCTGTCAGCAGTTTGGATTATTTAGGGTCCCTTGGTTGATATTGCTTGTAACAACAAATCTGAAAAGTATTATTCATATTGTAGCACAGAGAGAGAGAGTTATTCCTACTGATAACAGATACACAGAGAGAGAAAGAGTGGGAGGAGGACAGTTATGGGACTTTGCTTGCTTGATCTTTTTATGTTGATTCTCATATGTGAAGCTATTTATATTCAAATTCATAAAATTTTTCAAATAATTTTCTGCTATAAAAAGGATATGCACATATGCACAGACATTTCAGATGGAACTATGCAAGCAAAATTTCAACATAGAGGGAGAAGGTCATACATACAAACTAAATTGTAGCAACCATTTCATAAAACATATATGTATCAAATCATCCCATTTACACATCTCAGCAAAGTAGGTACATTTACTTACACACACACACACACACACACACACACACACACACACACACACATTATGTTTGTCAAGAGAGCCTGAACCAGTAATGAATGCCTATAACTTCTGACTATAAAATTAGCTGATAATTGCAAAACAAATGTGGTAAATAAAATAAAAAATTTACATCTATCTTTTTCCACTACAAAACATTTATTGGGAAATTTACTAAGAATGGCAATCCCAACATTTGAAGCAGTCATGCTAATGTTAAATAATAATGGTTTTAATACAGCTCTACTTAGTTCCAATTTTCCTTCAGGGTAGAATTGAGCTTCACAAGGCTGTAACATTAATGGTGATTTAAATTCCATTAAGTACTGAAGGATCTGATACCCTCCATGTATTCAAATGAGGGCAGTACAGTCTTCTTAATTATAATCCGGAACGGGGAAACAGCTTGAAGCAAGGTCGGAAAATCACTGCCATCAATATCTGAGAAATTGCAGAGGGAAAAAAAATATCTGAAAAAGTAGAAATGAGAAAATACTTTCCAATACATATAGCTATGTCGGAGCTGATTATCTGAATGTGTATCCAAGACTTTTCTTCCAATACCTAAAAAATATGTTAATGTGAATTTTCAAGGAATTCTTTTCTTTAGCCCAGCAAGCAATCTAAGGATAATCTTCTGGCCCAGTGTTCGAGCTTTAAAATGAATTACAAATAGCGGTACTCACTTCTGATTTGAGAGAAAAGTAGATTCAATTGCAAATTTTGACGACACGACATGGGGATTCATTAAGACACTTAACTAAACTTCAATCCCTTGATGCGTGTTTAGGGGGGAAAGAGATATGGGCAGAATAATTACAGGTTTGATAGATTTAAATATCTTGAGCAATTGTACCACTCACAGTTGATTAATGTGATGAATTAATATTCAATTTAGAAAGACGCTTTGGCTCTGTTTTGTATCTTCCTAGTCAGCGGCCTGTAAGGACGCTGAAGGAGAGTAACCCTTCTAGGATACATGCTTGGAGTGGCTAAGGCATAGCTGGCAAGTATCCTCCCAGCTCAGCGGGGTCTTTTTCTCCCATCACCTCCAGGCAGGCAAACAGACGCCCTAGAGCTGCAAGGGACCAAAAAATTTAATCCATAACTGTTCCGTTCTAGAAAGAACTATGCCAAACTCTGCTCTGTTTTCCTTGTTCATGCTGTTCGTTGTCAGAAAACAACATTTTGCACAAGGCTGTACACTGACATCATATTGGTCAGGAAAGAGTCATATTGCCTATCCTAGAACACATGCAAGAAGGGTGATTGTTTACAAAATTATGACTTAAACTCATGCTTAAGCATATGGCCATCCAAAAGGGAAAGTAATGGGATTCTACTATGCGAAGAAAGGGCGGGGTATTTGGTTGTTTAATTACCAACCTTCAGTCCTACCACAGTTAAACACATTAGGATGACATGAAGTGAGAGGTAGAATTGCCAGTATCGATATTCAAATCAAACCTCAAGTTGCAGCTGAAGCCTGTTGTGATGAATTCAAATTTAACAGAAAGAAAATATAGAATAATTTACATTGGAGCATTCATACCCGGCTATGGTGAAGTTGGTTTGTGAAGAATAACTTTGTTGATGATGGCATCTGCAAAGAAACAATGTTTAAAACTGCATGGGAATTTACCGTAATAGAAGAGCTCATCAAAGGCTTCTATTCCCATCCTATCATGTCTGGTCTCTATGATGTGTTAGACTATGGCTAGAGCATTATAATCCATCTTGAAATTTGTTACTATAAAGAGTTTGTTTACAAGGAGCTCTAGTGAAATACATCTGAAATTTTATTAAAAATAAAAGGCATTTGAAAAGACCCAGGATTGTGTAAAAAAAATGGTATTTTCAAATTTAAAAGAGCTATAATATGAGAAAATGAAAAAATAACTATTTTTAAAATTCTGTACATGGATGAGTTTTACTAAGCTCTTCTTGTTAAGGACAATGAAGACTTGCATTCTTAGGATTTAATGATTAAATGGAGTAATAACACAATTTTCACAGAGTTCGGGACATAGTATAAGAAAATCAGTGTACAAGACTATTTTTATGAAATGTAATAAACAGAAAAATTTATCAATAGATTTTTTTTTGTTCAATTTTTTAAAGAACATTTGGACAATGAGACCGTTTGAGGATGAAATTTTGTGGCCTGACAAGGTATTTTATAAGGTTTTACTGTAAGCAGAACTACACAAATCCTAAGTAATTTTTGTTTTCATTCATTCATGTAATATATTTTTCATCTGTATACTCGGCATCAGACTATGTTCGAAATCTTGATATTATATCTATAAAGAAAAGGAAAAAAGGTTTCTAGCCCTCTCAAGAACTTCTATTTTAGAGGAAAAGGAATGTAAGAGTAGAATGTGTTCCAAAACACACGACATGCAAATGATTAAGACAGAAAAATTGGAAGCACCAGGATGCTATTGAGTAGGATCAAGAGGCAATGGAGCATTGTGTTGATGAGATCATGTGAGCACTAATTTGAAGGAAAACAAAATATCCGCCATGAACTGATGGGAAAATAGCAATCCAGTCTAAGGGACTGAAGAGTGTGCTCAGTCTGTTTATAAAAACAGCAAAATGAGCCAGTGAACGAGTAGAAGGTAGGGGAGCCTGTCTGAGTCTGGAGCCCCAAAGCATTTGCACTTTACAGCAACTAGATTTCCTTAAGGCAGCAAAAGGAAGATCTCTTTGAGAAGCAAATACCAGCTCCTGAACACCAGGCCCTCAGTCAGTGCTGCTACACATGGAAGGAGCCCACAGCTGGCTAGTTAACCAGAACCAGTGATCCTTACATTGTTTCTAAACTGTGTATAAGAAACAAATATCTGTTACTTAGAGACCATCTGACCAAGGATAGTTTGTCACAACAGCTCTGATAGGTTGGTGGTTATCACTATGATACTAAGCACAGAGCCTAGGAGTGGTACTCAGAATCTATGATTTATAAGCCAAATCACCCTGTTCAACCTGAAGCTCATTAAAAGATATATTTTGATAACCAGAATCAATTAATTCATTTTAGGCCAAAAAAAAATAGATTTCCATTTTAGAAAACACGTATCTTTTTTCTTTTTGTTCTCCTAGCAATGACCTCGGCCGTAAGGCTGGGTGAAAATCGCTGTAAAGAGAACAAAGACAGGAAAGTTACCAAAGAGAACATTCCGTAGCAGCAGACACCCTTTAAGTCTGACAAGGCAATGACGCTGTGCGCTCAGAGCTTGCTATGAGGTGGCAGTACTCAGAAGCCCTTCAGAATTAACGCTGGGCACAGCTGTTTGAAGCCTGCCAGCAATGTGCAATTTTCTTCTCTCACAGACCAATCATTACTGGAATGATTTTCAAGGAGAAAATATCAGCCATTTTGGAGAAGAATTCGGGATGCTTGAACATTGCCATGAAACAATTCTCACTAACTCAATGACACACATCAGGCAGAACTTAGCTGTGTACTTGTGGACAGGCTAGCTCTTCCGGGACTAGATAAGCTCAGGAAGAGATGTGTGTCACTAACCCCGGGACTGATCTGGATGGATAGTTTTAAATGTAGGATGTGGAAGAAACGTCTAGAAAACTGCTGGAGTCTTCCCTAGGGCTCACTCAGGAAGGGTTGGAATCTGTAGAGTCACAGGGGATTCTAAGGTCGCTAAATGGGGAAGGAATATTGGGAACCCACTAATCTAGATGTAATTATGTCTGAAATACATCTGCGTACTCAGTTAATTGGATTCTATTTACTGGAGAATTTGAGTTTTATAAGCTGTTGGTTACTTGCTGTAAAGTACTAAGATTCCCAATGGACGCTTGAATTATTTTTTTATTCTTAACAGGTGATGTCACTTGTAATGGCTCTTACAGAGAGCCAGACTGACCTGGCAATTACAGACATAGAATATTTTGTGCTCCTCGGAATCTAAGTATTAGGCATTTATTACCACACTTTCTAGATAACTCGATGATGGAAACAACCCTTGGGAGCATACGAAATGGGCCCCTAGATAATGAAGCTGCTTCAGAGCAAAGGCAAGATAGAATCTGCATCTCCCACAGCAGGGTTTCCAAGAATTTCATGAACTTGTAAATCACCAGGAAACCTTGCTGATCATGTCGTGAATGGACAATAGCAAAAACCCTATTACAAAAATATTTTTAGTTGTTTTAATGAAGTTGTGTTCTCATACCCATAACGTTGTTAATATAATCTCAAACAGTGGCATGAAGGTTTGAACATATTAAGTCTACCTATGTGGGTCATGCACAGCTCATACAAAACTGAGGTTTGGACACAGTAATAATTATTTGATTATATGAGGTGGAAAGATTTCACAGGCAGAGTATAATAAGAAATATTTATTTTTTTCTATTAGAAAAATATATTCCATTTTTAGTCAAGCCTAAGAAATTCGTCTTCTTTGGTCTCAGTAGGCAATGAAAATAGAAAAGTTATCAGCTCTCTGGTGAGACCTATACCCAGCAAGCAGCCTAACTTACACTGTGTACATTATGCTTAAATCTGAGTTACTTTAGACCAAAATTAGCTACCTTTTGTGGTTTCCATGGAAACACCTACAGGCTGCTGTTTAAGGACTGCTTTGCTTGTTTGTTTTGTCTTGTTTGGTTATTCTGGGGGGGAGGTTAATCTTGGGAGTCTAACACAGAGTTTTGCCTATACTAAGAACACAATTTACCGCTGAGCTACACCTCTATCTCATTAAGTTAAAGACTAGAATAGCAGCCACTCTACTTGGTAGCAGCATGAAAGGAACTGTTTCAGTTCCTAAGCAGAAAACTTCTAGAAACCAGGGTGTCAGCTCAGCAAAGCGTGAAAACAGCACAGAACTGAGCAGAGTGACTGGGAAGGGTCGTTTGGCTTACTGGATGGCGCATTACTGAAGTTCCGGTTTTCCTGTGTCTATGTTAAGAAGCCTTCTCTATTGTCCTCACAGAATTCAGCAAATAACTTGGAAGGTCTTTCTTTACAGTTTGTGAATTATTTTATGCAGAACTTCAGATAATCAGTTCTCATAGCGTAGCTGATTATCAGACATGAAAACCTCATCCATCATTAAAGAACAAAGATGCTACATAAGCAACCAGTATGCAAAATCCTCACCCAGGAAAACTGTTCCTGTACATGTTACATTCTCCAGAAATCCCTAGACTTCAGGGATCATACGGATATGGTATCTTCAAAAAAAGAAAAACTAAATTCATCAAATTAAAATGTATTGCCAAGTGAAAAGTTGGAAAGAATGTATTTTAACTTGACTCTTTAAATTTGGGAGGGAAAAACAAATAGCAGGGGGTCTTTGAAACACTTATCTTAATTTGCACAGTGAAATTTCCTCACAAATGTGGATTTTCTAGCTCCAGTGTTTGTTCAGTACTCCCAGAGTTAAATCTTAACTTTTCCTATATGTAAGTTAAGCATTAAGCAAAACAGAGCAAGGTAATCTCTTTAAGATAATCAAGAAATGGTTTGGTGAATTATTCATATTGATATAGAGCGACTATTGAAAGAATATCCAAATATGTAAATGAAATATGAAATGTGCTCCATCTCATAGAGGCAATTGGGTAATAAGAACACTCTGAATGAGGATCTAGTGTGCATTGTCTGTGATCTGTCATTCCTTTCTATTTTTAGGTTAGAGACTAGACAAGATGAAACTATGTGTTAACTGGTGCATTTCTGTCCATTGGAGACAAAATATCCATCACTGTTGCTGGTTTCCTTGCACAGTATTATACACTATTTAACCTATTTTTAAGTCTGTTGTGTTATTATAAAGTATTTTACATATTTTAAAAATCGTCTAAATACATTCTGACATTTATTTTTATCAAAATGATTTTTAAGCCAGTTTTATTGTCTTATTCCCTGACTTGTCCTCAAGTTAAGTAAAATGTCTTGACAGGTTTTCATCTTTTGCTTGTATGAAAGCCATCACGGTAGCATTTGAACTGCACTTGACAGTAAGTATCCTGGCACTTACTGTGGTCACCTTAATGAACAACTATCTCAAATTTCTTTCTTATTGTAGACCCTTTTCCTCCATTGCTGGAGAACTATGCTTAGCTCAATCACAATGGAAACTCCAGCCTCCTAAATTTCACTTCTGACAGCCTCCATGTCCGAAGAAAATTTATAAGCATTTCTTTATAAGTTATAGGTAAAATGGCATGTCCAGGGTTGACGTATTCTAAGCAACGGCAGAAGCTGTAGAACTTGGTTAAAATTGACATGAGAGCCACCAAAGAAAATGTTACTGTGTTGTTGCAGAATGCAGTTTGTGTCTTTGGCCTGTTTTTAAAGTTATAAAGATTTTATGCAGGAATTTTAAACTGAAAATTGAAATAAGTTGTAAGGCTATGTACATTCTTCGTTTATACCAGATATGTATAATTCTTCAGCTACTGCCTCTCATTAGTTGGTCCTCATTATTGATGTTTTATCCAAAGTATTTTCATAATATGAGTGAAACACACTCCTAAATCATTTTTGATTTTTAGGATTGTGTGTGTGTGTGTGTGTGTGTGTGTGTGTCTGTGTGTGTGTGCGTGCGTGTGTGCTGCAGCATACAGGCAGAGATCACATAAAACTTGCAGGAGTCGATTATATCTTTCTTTACACTGTGTGGCCTTGAACTCAGTTTATCGGACTTGGCAGCAAAAGCCTTTACCCAGAGAGCCTTTTTGCCAGCCCACACTTTCTGAAATACTCAAATTACACCAAAGGATAAATGGATGTGGTACAATTTCCATAAGTTTTTATATTACACATCGACAATGTATTAAGGGTACTAAGTGTAATGACCAACGTCTCCAGTCATTTTGTGTGTGTGTGCCTGATGTAACACTGGTCTCACATATCCCCACTGCAGCTGTGACTATTTAGGCTCCGTAATTAATTGTTTCATTCTAACCTGGTACAGAAAGCCACTCATGGGAGGAAGTCACATTCTTCGCTGTGAGACCTGCATGAAAGCCATCTCTAAACAGCTGGGCTCTAGCAAATGGCTGCTGTGCTGTATGTGTTCTGAAATGGAGAACACCAGTCTGGGATCCAGAGAAACCCAGTCAGTGAGGACCAGAGGTTGGGGGTCAGATGGGATGTTCTATATTCCTTCTTTGAACTGTACTCAGCTCACCCAAATGCTACTGTTGCTGTTCTTGTTTTTTTAAACCATATATCCCCAAATAGTTTCTGGCATGCTGTCCTCAGCACAGAAATGCATAGAAACTCAGGATGGGGGCAGGGGATATTAGCTTTGTTTTCCTTCTCCGTAGGTCTGGTGATTTAAAAAAGTTAAAAAAAAAAAGAGGAAGAAGTATTATTAGGCCTATAAGTTGGAGATTCTAAAAACTAAAATGAGGTTACATGCCTGCTGAAGATTCTCAGTGAACAAGGACTCCACTCACCTGGCACCTAATATGTGAAGGTTCTGACCCAGGCTGGACACACTGTAGTTAGTTGAATTTCATTCCCAGAGCACAAAACTAAAGCATCTGGAGTCTCAGCTTCTTTGGCTCTTTGCTTCAGCTCCTGTGTAGAAAAACACTGTGTGGCCAAAAGCGTGCGTTGTGTGTCCGTGTGTGGGGCAGTGTGTTTGTGCAGAGAGATGTGTGTGAAACCTTAAACACGTGCTCCCTACCCAATACAGGGGTAGCAGACGTCCATTACTATCGGAGCATGCTTTCTAAGATGATCTTCTTGATGTAAATCTATTATTTTTCATGGAACTTCTAAGAAAATGGAAGTTTCTCTGAGTCTGCTTGCCACTGATCAGAGGGGGCAGCAAAAGCAAATTCCTAAGAGTCCTTTCTTTTTAGGTAAAACTTCCTGGTGCACGCTGAGCATGCCCAGAGGCAGTCTGTCATGCCTACTAACTTCTTAAACATGTTCCGTGAACTCCAGCTATTGTGTTCCCAAATGTGTCTGCTATTCTTCCCTCTTGAATTATGGTCTTTAACTGAGACTGTTCGGTACTGGACTCCTAAGGACACAAGTTTAGACATGCGTCAGCCAATCTGACATCTTAAGGTCATGGCTCTTATTACTGTTAACTTTCTAATAGCATCCCAAACCTTCTACTCAATTTCACATCTGAGGCAGTGGTCCTCAACCTTCCTAATGCTGTGACCCTTTAATACAGTACCTCATGCTATCGTGAACCCCAACCATAAAATTATTTTGGTTGTTACTTCAAAACTGTAATTTTGCTACTGTTATGAATCGTAATGTAAATATCTGTATTTTCCGATGGTCTTAGGGGACCCCTGTGAAAGGGTTGTTTGATTTCCAGGAGGTCATGGCCCACAGTTTGAGAACCACGGCACTGGAGTTTATCTACTCAACAGTTCCAGCCTCCCACAAACCAGTCTCTAGAGCCCATGAACCACATGGTGTGGTTTCTCACAGCCTCCTTCCCCAGTGCCCTAGCTGCTTGTTTCCCCCTAGATTGGCACATTTCATCCAAAAATATCAGACTGTGGGCACATCATTTTTTAGAACATCCCTATGTTATCTTTTATTTTCATTTGGCACTTGAGCGATGTCCCCGTTTTCTTTCTTACAATGAGAATTTGCATTATCTCCTTTAATTCCTGTACATTCCAAGAGGTTTATTGGGTTTTTTTATTTATCTTTCCAAAGAATGGGTTATTTTTCAATTTTTCAGGTGTCTAATTTCTATCATTTTTCTTCTGTTCTTTCTTTGTAGTTTTGTCCTTTTTTCATAGTTAATAAAGGAAGATTAGTGTTTGATTTGAGAACAATTTTAATATGTATATTTAATGCCGTAAGTTTCCCCAAAGGATGAACCATGCTACAAGCCTCTAATTATTTATAAGTTCTGTAATTTTTGTATTACAAAATATTTTTAAAGTTGTCTTCAGATTTCTCCTTTGATCAACATATTCTTTAGAACTACTCAAACTTTGGTTCATTGGATGTCAGATTTTTTAAAAGATGTTTATTATTTATTTATTGTGTGTGTATGTGTGTGTGTGCGTGTGAACCTCTGGAACTTCTGTTAATGACAGTTGTGAGTCACCTGTAAAGATAAGCCTGTATTCGGGTCCTCCAGAAGAGCAGCAAGCACCCTACCACTGAGTCATCTCTCAAGCCCCTTAACACAGTCTTGAGATCACGCAAGAAAGGGAAACAAAGTATCAGTGCTGTGGCGTGCAGTGGCGAGGGGAAAGAATGCTGTGCCCTTCACTGCAGATTTTCTAAGAGAGCCCAGTCTAGGAATTCTCAACACAGGTGCAAAGGTAACTTTTGGGAAGTGATGGTTGTGTTAATGTATCTTGTGTTTGATGATCTCAGAACTTTATTGTTTTCCTATAGCTGTACCGGAAATAACTCACTTGGGTTCACTGGTTCATCCCATTTTCCCCTTCAACACACATTGTGGGGACCTATGTGAGGCAGAACATTCTGTTGCAGAGGCATGGAGTTGGAGGTGGGGCACCTTGTGGTCATCAAGAAGAAGGAGAAAGAGATTGGAGGGTAAAGAGGACTGGATACGGGGGTGGGAGAAAGATCCAAAACAAGAAACAATCTCACATGTGTGTCCATAGCAATCTACTGTGATTTTACATAGTAACATAAACATAGGTATTACAATTCAAATTCATAGACCTCTAAAATATCCAGAACTTTCCAATATAGTGTTATGAGCTAGAGACCAAGCCCTAATAAAGAAGCATATGGGAAACATTTATATTCAAACCATAACAAAATATACATATACATATATCAAGTCAGTATATCAATGTATAAATAATTATTTATATAATTATGTGTATCCAGTTATATGTAATTTTTAAAGGCACAAAACAGAAAAGCAGATCGACTGAATCATGATTGCAACGTGTAACGTTATTTATAAAGTTTTCTTTTAAAATCTTGCCTTAAAAGGGTGTGAGTTGTACAGGCACTTAACTCGGGACAGCTGTCTGAGCATGACTTCAGCAGCTGCCACCGGATGGCTGCATGCCACATGGATCTGCAGCTTCTCCTCGCTGATGTGCAACTTCTGCTTCTGTGAGATGATGCTGTCAAAACTCCCAAGGTACCAATTTGCTGACAATGAGTTTGTAGGTAAACTACTTGGTGAGGTACGTCATGATACATGCTGTGTCTACGCTAGGTGTCCAGTAAGCCACCTTACACACTGTTATACATATATAGAGGAGGGAGCATTTTCTTTCATTAAGTTTTAATCAATTTTGAAAGGCACAAGTAACTCAATAAGAAGTCACGTAAAATACAAACCCATTGACTTGGAGTTTAGGTGAGTCTTTCTGTGGGGAGGGGATAAAAAAGTAGTATCTATTTCCTCTTAGATAAATCATGTTTTTAAAGTGGCATAAGTCTTTGCCACAGAGGGGGACAAAGTGTGTTAGCAACTTTTTCTCTGATCTGCCACTTTCAGATATATCACATATTCAAGTAGTGTTGATAATAGTCCAGAAGATGTTGAATTTAGTGTAAAAAAAAAGTAGCATATAATGCAGACTGTCTCACAGGAGAGACATCCCTAAAATTTGGTGTCTTGGAGGGGGAAACACAGAGAGCAAGACGGGCCCTCTGATAAGCTGTGGTCTAAATGACAGCAGCCAGTCACGTGTGCATAAGTAAATCTCAGTAAAAGTTTAAAATTAGATCTAATGCAATTGGAAGAACTTTCTCCTGACTTTCTAGCCACATTTAAGTGGTCAGTGTTGGGTGAAGACAGGAGCTTCATTCTGTGAGGAACAAAAAAGGCATAGAAGCCCTGCAATTATTCAAGAAAGTGCTAACATCCACAGTTTGATGGACTAGCAAAGAACTGAAAGTTGCCATCTGAGGACAATTGCATTCAGAAGGACAGAGGCCTCTCAGCTTTATGAGGATGCGGGAGATCGTCCTTTCTGTCCTACAGATAACTGAATCCTGGCTTTCAAAATAACACCCATCAGATCCCTGTGGGGTTTGGTTCTCTGCACGTGCCAGCAGGTCTTTCTTTGCCAGGAAACTCATGACATCTTTGGTGTCACCAAACTTGTTTGCAGGTTTCTAGGTTGACTAGAAACCAGAAATAGAATCTGCCCATACATATTTATCGTGGCCATGCTTGAGAGTGAGTCAAGTATACTTGGAAAACGTGGCAGTCCGATGCATTCCACCCAGTCCAATGCGTTCCATCTATATTTCTGGAGTTTGATTTAGATCCTTTGCTCTTGTGACAATAACTGGGGTCTACTAATATCGTCTCATTAGTGAAATAGAATTTTTACAAACACTCTTTTGGTAATCCAATTAGAATACATTTTTATAAGAATAAGAGGTGGTAACTTCACTTTGAGTCAGAGTCTATTTAGATGCAAATACAATTTGTTTGCCTCTCCCGGGTAAGAAAGAGCCTGGTTAACGCCGGTGAGAAAATGAGAATCGTGTTTGCAGGTCTCCTCTCTGCTCTGACCTTGCCACATGTTCCCAAGGTTTCCAATCCATCCAGCACTTGTTAGGAAGCCCTGGTGTCAGAGAATTATGAAACTATTTCAGTTTGCTTGTATCTGCTTATTTGTCTCCTCGTATGGCACTGGAGATCCAATCAACAGCTGCATACATACATGCAAGGCAATCGCTGTAACACTGAGCTACATGCCAACGCTCCATTAAAAACACATATACACCTTAGATTAAGTTTATCAAGCTCTGGTTTCATGCTGATGAATATTTTTAAAATTGACATTTGTTCATTTTGTGTGTGTTTGTCACAGGTGAACCTACAAGCCCTAGTATTCTCCTTCCACCTTGAGAGCTCTGGGATTGAACTCAGATCATAAGGCTTGATGGCAGGTGCTTTTACTTATAGAATGGTCTTCCAGACTCCTTGGTAAGTGTTTGTGTCTCCTTTGCTTTAAATGGTCACCAGACCTGACTCTGGCTGAACTAAACAAACACATGAATGTTATGATGCTAATTTTCAATATATGCAGCATCATGTTAATATGGCAATTTGACTATTTAGTTCATTATTTAGGCCAACAGAGGACTCACATATACTATTTATAAAACACTCAGGTTTGCAGATGGTCTGAAAAAGGCCGATTAGGGTGCTAAAGATAACCTGGTGCACATGCTCGTGTGTCGTTGTGCACAGAAGTGATGCTCCTTGTTGTCTAAGCCCGGAGGAGCCCAGAACTGATGGAAGAAGCATGCGTGCCAGAAGAGCAGTGCTGAGCTGTCATTTAACATCCATCACTCTCCTTTCTAATTTGAAAGAGGAAGATGCGGAAGAGAGGGGTACCCTTCATGCAGTTCTTACAAACAATGCCAGAAATTCCCTTCCACTCCAACAACGCTCTAAAATAAAGGGAAACTGATTCAAACCCTCTTTAGAAAACACAACAACTCCTCCTTGAGGCAGGTTTGTTTTGTGTCCCTTCACTAGGTTTGATCTGAAATAGCTATGATTTATGATGTATGGTGACCAACAATCCACAAAAAAAGAAACAAATCCAAAATTAAGCCAAGTATTTGGAAGAGGCCACTTGGAGTCCTGGCTGTGGGAGTCGTCACCACTGTGGTGTTGTTGGGGCTACTTCAGCCCTTGCGTAAATTCGAGAAAAAAGAAGGCAAAGGAGTTTGTGGGAGATGAGTGAGATTTGAGGAGGAGATCCTGGTTTTGTATCCACCAATTACAGCTTGAGCAGAGCAGCTGCAAGCCAAGGAGGCAGAGTGCACTGGGAAAATCATCCCTTACAAATGTGCTCGCTCTCCAGCTGTTAAATTCCATTAAAATGCCCCATTCTTGCTGTCTATCCTGAACGTTTTCTCTTGACAGCTGCAGATGCTCTGTTGGAGCTTAGATGAGTGAGGGAATGTATTATCTGCAAGAAAACATCACATCATTTTACGCACACTCTCAATTTAGAAGAAATGGAAATGTTTAAGTAATTGTGACGGATTTGCTGTAATAATTAATTCCTTGGTATTGGAATTCACGTTCTTATAAAATCCAAGCATTTTCTAGGATACAAAATGTGTTTAAAGTGCATTTAAAGATAACGCTGCATTGCTGCATCTAAAGATGTACTTGAAAACATTTTAGAAGTCCTTTCTAAAATGACTCAAAGGTCATTTCATAATGGCTGGAATATTTGGAAATGGGAGAATAAAAAAATTGAGTTTTAGAAGGGATAGACAAGTCTATAATTCTTAGCTATTTTAGACACACACACATTGTAGAGTGGCCCATGCAAG
Source organism: Ondatra zibethicus (assembly GCA_004026605.1). Taxonomy (NCBI): domain Eukaryota; kingdom Metazoa; phylum Chordata; class Mammalia; order Rodentia; family Cricetidae; genus Ondatra; species Ondatra zibethicus. The sequence goes on along the minus strand of PVIU01001329.1, from coordinate 172,325 downwards.
CTAGCTGTTTTTACAGATGGAGATTTAATGCGGCTCCAGGAAAGAAACCTGCATGTCTCCAGTCCTTCAGATGAAAAGACTGATACCAAGTACACCTGCCGGGTGACAATGACTGCAGAGTTGATTAATGTCACGGGGTTGAAAGATGCCGTTAAGGACAGCATGTGTAAACCTGAGAATCTTACAAGGAGTGTGTGGTGGAAGCCCATACATTTCATCCATTTTGTTAATGCCAATTTAATATGTTTCATGGAACTTGAAGTCAATTTGCCTCTAAGCAAAAATTCCTAAAGAGATTTTGCACTCTTAGCTTCAGAATGAACAGATTTTGAAGACTCCAACCTGAATTTCAGTAATTATCTGGGTGGTATTTATCGGATAAAGAAGAAAAAATTTTGCAAATAAGGCTGTCACCTGTGTATGATTTAAACTGTATTTTGTTCTTTAGCAAATGACTGTCTCTGCAGTAAATTGAGGAGTGAGAGGCTGTATCAGAGTGAAACATGGGTAAAGCCTCCCCCTTCCACCTCTCTCCTGGGTAATAGAACTTGAATCAATGAGGAAGAGCCCACGGACTGAAGAGTTCATAGAAATAGTACCAGCATGGTCAAGTACAGAGATGAAGGAGATCCTTAGAAGGCCTGACACCTGGCCTTACTGGGACACAGGTAGGATTTCTCTAGAGCTGCCAGGACACATATTCAATAGACAATCCTGAAGCCACTAAGCTGGCTTAACATACACCAACCTTCCCTCACTCCTCTTCATCTGGCCATGGGGCTGTCTTATGTTGCCCAGGATGATGGTGTGGTGCGATGTGCCCTATCCACCCAGGAAACTCTAACAGACCATCTTGTCCATAACAGGCATCTGATGCATTGACTTTCTTGTTCCTGAATAATAAGAAGAGCTACACTTTTACGCAACATGTCCCTACTCCCTCTATCTCTGACCCCTCATCCAAGACTTGTGATAAGATCATGTACCTTTTTTAACAATCAGCTTTGTGCTTGCTACTTTTTATGATTTGTAAACTCCTCAACTATGCATTAAAATCATCCCTGAAATCACCGGGACTTTTACTAGCTTTCTTTTGCAACTTATATTATAATTATTTACTTCCTGAGTACATTTTACTAATGTAAATGTTTCTAGTTTCAAAATATCTCTTGGTTATTGATAATGTCAAATAAATATTTAGCAAGTAAATAGATATAGATTTTTTTGAATAAATAAAGGCACATGTCTTTAATTCCCGCACTCGTGAGGCAGAGGCAGGAGGATCTCTGTGAGTTTAAGGTCAGCCTGGTCTACAGAGTAAGTTCCAGGACAGCCAAAGATACATAGAGAAACCCTGCCTCTAAAAACAAAAAGGAAAAAAGAAAAAAAAGGAGAGAAAACAACAACAAAATAAACTTTACCCTCTTTACAAAATAACACTTGTTTTAAATTTATTATACTGTCAACTCATTTGCCAGTTGCTTACAGCAGTGGATAATGTCTGGTTTACATATTCTAGCTCCCCAACTAGATTGTAAATTGGTGTTTTGCAATGCTATCTCTGGGGAGGCCTGAATAGAGATCTACTCATTCCAGGTAGGGAACCAATCAAGCAAAAGTAAGGATAGCAACAAAGTCCAAATTAACGAATTTCTTGCATTTACTCGGAGGAAAGACATGACTCAGAGGTAACAGCACCAGTAAAAACTTACCCCAGAATGGCAGATGGCTCCTAAAAGTGGGAAGCACAGAGCTACAGAGCACACTGCACACAAGGGGCTGGCAGCTCAGCAGGTGAGCATTTATCTCCACAGGCAGTCTGGTCCTTCTCTTTTCCAGGCAGCTTAGGGACTTGGCTGTTCTGGGAGACTTCTAGACTCCTCAGCATGTCTGATAGTGTCTCTCAGTTGTTATTTGGGCTTATGTAAGCTTTAGGAAGCAGGTCCTAGTGAACCTGGTCATTTTCAGAGACTTTCTAAAGTTTGCGAGTTGTTTCTAAAGTTTTTGAGTTGTTTGCTTCCTGAGATCCTGCCCCCCAAAAAGAATGTTCTAGCTCCCTTTAGAACACCCCGAGTTTTAAAGAGCTCCCCTGCAGGATAGGATGTTTCACAGGGAGAAAGTTCTCTTCATAACAATTGGTAAGAATACAGCCCTTACATATTATTTTCTTAGCATTGAGTTAAATGCTTGCACATGTTTAACTGATGGATTGTTTAGTAATCCAACTAACAATTGCTTTTTTAGAATTAAACAAGATAGGAGCAAGCAAAACACCCTGTATGTATCTTCAAGTATAATATAGAAGGTTATATATTTAGATTATTTCATCATGATGCCTGCTTTCTTAAGGCATCCTCAAACCCTTGGTGCTGTAAATGCTTTTGCTATTTCTTGGGTGTTAACTAAGCCTATATATCAAAGTGTGGAGCAGCATAGAAGTATTTGTGACAAAAAATGTAAATTAGTATACACATTAGGAAGCCATGTTGTTTGCAAGGGTTACAAAGCTCTTAAAACTTTAGTAAGAAAAAGAGCTGTTCTTAGAGAAAGTTCTAGTATTAGACCTGATTTAGTGAAAAGTTCTCCCTCCCCCCATTCTCTCTTTTTTTTTCCCCAATTTCCTTGTTTGTTTCATTCTTTGATGCATCCCCTTCTGTCAGTGTGCCCTGCTCTGTGACACTGCCCAGGTCCCAGGCCTTTCAAAGGCAGATCTACCCACACTGCCCTAACATGAGTTGCTTCCTGGAAGACATCTTGGTCAGGACTAATCACCGATCTTTGAGTTCTCGCCTCTTCTGCAGCAGGGCTGATTTTCAAGGTTTGTAGCTGGAAAAAATCACCTTTGAGTGCCCTGTGTCCTTTCTGCCTGTAACACAGATATTTTAACAAACTTTTTGCTAATTTCCTAAGGATAATATTAGGTTCCTCTTAACAAAACCGTTTGCTCTGTGAACTTCTGAATCAAATTCAGACTTCAGTTAAGCCTGCCCTCTTGAGACCTCATTCTCAGAAATGTTTTGGCTCCTCATTCCTCTAGCTTGGGGCTCTTTTCCCAGGCAGTGTTTATCACTCTTTGCTAAGTGAATGGGCTTCTTTAGATCCATTATAAAGCCATCCTTATTAAAGAAACTGTTCAGGAACTTAATTGAAAATACCCTTGGCCAACAATCTAAAGTAATACTTTGGAAACACTGTGCTACTGATCTTTCCTGGAGTTTAAAAAGTGCCAAGCTCCAACTTGGCTCCATTACTGTAAAAGAAAAAAGAAAAAAATCACAAGTTGCAAAATGGTGTCCCTAACAGAATATTGAGAGGCAATAAGTTGATATTTGAAACACTCATGACCATACTGAAAGGCCATCACCCATCAATGAGGCTTGTGTGCATTCCCAAGCCTGTCTATCAACTATAGATTAATACTTAAATTTCTTCTTATGTCCCAATCAGGAAGAGAAAAAGAGCACTTAATCCCTTGTTTTGTCAATATCCATGGGAGACCTGCCCTTTTCTGAACAGAAACAGAGAAGGAGTGCATGGGTTGGGGAGACAGAAGTGAGGTGGGGGGAAGGACTTGGAGGAGAGGAGGGAGGGGAAATTGTGGTCGGGGGGTAAAATAAATAAAAAGGAAAGGCACAGTTTCTTACAAAGCTCTACTTTTCTGGAAAAAGGGATTCTCAGTGGGTAATTAAATGTTCTCAGCATCTGTCTATTTTTAGTTCTATTGCACAGCAGACATGTCTCTTGCCAAATGATATTTTGACTGAAAAACCCTTGAAATGATCTTAATTCTTAATTTTGCAATCATAGTAAGAGAAGCTGACAGCCCACAATGTAGCAGAAAGTCAGCCTGTTCTCTGCCTCCATAGATAGAAGATTGAGTGAGTCTTGGCCAGGAGTCTCTCTTTAACCAACACTTCCCAGCCTGCCTGCATCGCTGTATCTAAACCTGTTAATAAAACAAGCATCGTGTTTAGTTTGACAATAAAATCACTAAGATTCAATGTACACTTTCTTCTAATTATTAAAAGATTGAAAGGAAACATTTAAATGTAACTCTGAACTGAAAATAAGTCTTTATGCTTAGTTCAATAGAACAATTTAGTGGTATAATTCCTTTTCAGTTTATTAGGAGATGGTAACGAAAACTCTAATTCAACACAGTCAATGTGTCTCTCACGAATTTACAGGCTGAACAGCAGCTGTCTCTGCTGAAGCATTTAGAGTGTTTCTCAGCTGATGGGCTGTCATCTCCATGGCAAGGGATGTCTTAAACATAATCACAGTACAGCTGTAGTCAGAAAGGGCTCTGATTCACCACAATATTTTAAGTGACTTCTCAAGCCTCAATCAAGACAGCTTTAAGCAATGGAGTCTATGATTTTGTTCACAATGATTTGCACCTCTGGCATAATATTCACGGGTTACCTTATTGTACCCTTAGGAGACATAACTGTACCATTATAATATAATTTTTCTTACTTCTGAAAGCACGAAATTTGAGAATCCAGAATGAGTATTAAAATGCATATTTCAGATAAACAAATGATACATTTTAATTACTGTCTGATACATAAATGTCCCAACTTTCAACAATTGTGTCTTGATTTTTCTCAGTCCAAAAATCTGGTGAGAGCTGAGCGCCCACAGCCACTGTCACATTTAGTGCTGGGTGTTGGATCACACAGGAATGTCTGCTAAGACTCTGTTTCTTAATTACTCACTGAAGAATGAGGACAAGGGTAGGAACCCCAAGGAAGAAATCTGCTGGAAAGGAGCAGGCATCTGAGAATCACACTTTGACTTTTCCTTCTTAAAACTAAGAGAAACAAAGGAAAGTTGCGAGCTTCAGTTGTACACCCAGTTGTGGCCCTGATGATGGGGCTGTGCCCGTGAGCACCTGCTCTTCTCTATGGGAGTTTACTGGTCGATTTCCAAAAATAACAAGTCGCATGAACACCAATGCTGCCTCAGCCAGAAGATCCTTCCATTTATTCTGTCTTCTCATTTCACCCACCCCTTAATTTGGGAAGATGTAGACATTCTTCTAGCATCCTAGACCATCCATGTCTGTAAAGAACAAAAAATAGAAAACAGATGACAAACCACATATGTTCCCAGTGAATACTTTCAAACAGCTTTAAAAATCTCTGAAGCCCATGAAGGGAAAAACATCCTGGTTCCCAGCTTGGCCTTCCGTATTCTGAGACACACCTCAAAAGAGAATCAAGAACAGCATGAAGTCACCTTGTGGTAAGCTTCTTGACCCTGGCAGAGAAAATCAATGGGAAGCCCTAACACTGTGAATAATTGTTTTTGTTTGTTTTAAGTTGGAAATTTGAAGCTCTAGTCTTTCAGCAATCCTCAAATATAGATAGATAGATAGATAGATAGATAGATAGATAGATAGATAGACTGATAGATGGATGGATGGATGATTGATAGATGATAGACAATTGATACTGCTAAAGGAAGGAAAGTCTGTTTATTTAAGATGCGTCCCTGATAGGATGTTTTTTCACTGGGTGGCCATACTCCTGTTCCAATAATGTCCTCACTAAATGGACTCCATGGTTTACAAAATAAAATCTAAAGTTGGTATGCAAAAGTGGTTGTGGGTATAGGAGCCATGGGAGTGGCAAGCTTGATATGAACACCTTTTGTAAGTATTTAACCATATACAAAACTTTCTTCATGAAATAAACACTTTGGAAGAAGATCACTGTAAAGAAACATAAGAACCCCAGAAAGTTATGTCAAAATGACAGCAAGACTTGAAAATGGGATAGAGGGGTCTAAGGGAAAAATATGATAAAAAGTAATGTTTAAAAAAGAAATTGATCATTATTAGATCACATAATAAATGTATATGTATTTTAAGAAAAATATTGTGAAGGCCATTGGTGAAAATAGGAAGATAAAATAGCAATATATATATACATATATATATATATATGATAGGTTTTAAAAACTATCACAAATATAAATGAATCCCCAAAGTAAAAATGGTAGTAGAAATAAACAAATAGTATACTATTAAAAGAAACATTATTTCACCAAGTTTGCCAGCAATAGGAAGGAAAAACAAGTGGATGAATAATGGAAGCCAAAGCAACTTTGTCAGCACCATGTGAAGCAGAGCATTACTAGGGGCTACCCTTAAAAGCTTCCTTTCACCAGAAAGAAGATGCATTAACAAAACAAGTCAAAAGAATCATAATCTCCCAAAACGAAATCAAAACATTTAAGAAGAGAAGAAAATACACAGAGAAACAATGCAATCAGACCCATACTATAAAACAAAATCCTTCTCAGAAGTATAAAGAGCAGAGATTAAAAGACCCCAAATCCACATTAGAAAACATGAATAATTTAACTTTCTTATTTAGAAAAATAGAGAGATTTATTCAGATAAGACCAATATATGTATGTTGTATGTTGTACACATATATTTTGGTCATAGATGATAAAGATAGAAATAGAGAAATATATTATTATATATATGGAAATATATATATCCTCTGTACCTAAAAATCTATTGCTTACTGAATCTCAAAAAAAAAAAAAAAACAAACAAGTTACAGAAGTCCAAATAGTCGAGAAAATACATTCCAATAGGTATGTCATCAAGCAAAAAAAAAAAAAACCACAAAATCTTAAAATTAATGCCTTTTCCTGAATGTATTGAAGTTTTCTAGATTCAGTTATAAAAAGAAACTATGAACTCCCTCTATTTCAAACATTTCAAACACTCTGTCTTTCAAACTGAATTTAAATAATCATTATTTGTATTGAATATTTACCAGAAATTTACAATTATAGAAGAAAAATGTAAAACTATTGAAAACCAGTTTACAAAGAAAGAGAACAACTTGTTTTATAAAATGAAAACAAAGTAAAATAAAATATACATTTAAAATGCCACCTTCAACATACCATTTTAATTACTCCACTTTATATTTATTTGTTATTTTCTACCACTTTATTATTTAAATAATTTCCAGTAGTGAGAATGTCACAAAAATAAATGCAATAGGTATTCATACTGTTCACCAAAATTAGGCATTCATATTTTTCACCAAAACTGGTCTCTTTTTAACACTGTACACTCCTTTTCTCTACTGAGATATATAGGAGTTGGTACTTTGGTGTCATGTAAAGATATATAATCACATGCAAACATTTATACCTATGTCACTGGTGTCTATGCCCTAAATGAGGGCATTTTCCTTATTATAATTGAATGTATCTATCACACCCATGACACCTAGCATAAATATGGCAATATGACCCAGTATACTGATTTTCCTACTCTAAATTTTCTAAGTATCCCAGATATTTTCCCACAGCAAATAAAAGCTTTGTAACCCACTGTGTATGCTTATATATATACATCTTTCTATACTATAAGTAAATGTAATGCCAAATCTCCTTTTGTTGGACAAAAGCCTATGGTGTATGCAAGCTATGGTCCTTACAATACCTTGAGAATAGAATGCCTAAGATCGAACAGTGAAGTTTGAGCAGAAGGGAAACAGGTTTAGCTGCATTTTAAAATAATGTAGAGCTGCTGATGGATACAGATGGGGTCCTGCACAGGTCACAAGAGATATGGGTCTAAGAAACCACTACAGTTATGTTAATGACTGAGGGGTTAGGAGGCTATCAGAGCCTCGCTTTGGTATGGAAAAGACAAGGAATGATATCTATTTTTCTATTCCCATTACTATCCGTATAAAGGAAAACAAAATAATGCTAGCTTTCCTTCTCTTGGTGCTACAGATATACTGGTCTTTAATTTATCCCTAACACTCTTGAGAGACAGTTAGAATGATGCTGAGAACCATTGTTTCGGAGAAGAGGTTGGCTTTCCCCCATCCCCGTTCTGTACACAAGCCTGTCATTGCAAGGATTGGACTGATGGCAGAATCTTAATTTACCTCTAGTTAGCCACACAGATAAGTGTAGAGCTCTGCTGCCGCTGGGCAGCGTCTCAAATGAAACCTTGACAACAAGGCTCATAATTGAAACCAAAAATGAGACAATGAGGAAAGGCAGGCATTTGTCAAACCCCGAAGCACATCTGCAGCCCGTCCTCAGCCACCTGGCTGCCCCAAGGTAACACCCACAAAGGCTGGGAGAACCCAGGAGAAGCTTGATGGGGCAATATGCAAGTAAGTCAGATACTGACTTCATGCTAATGGTCCAGAGGTCAAAGCAGAGGAGACTGTGATTATTACACATCTCCTCTGTGTGTTTTTCCGTAGGAGAGAAAGATTGCGGTGTGATAGGGGATGGGCTTGATTCAGAATGCAAAAGCAGGTGTCCTGCCTGGCTGTTTAAGGAAGCTCCCTATTCCCTCTGGCTTTATCCTGCCTTTATTAGTCATTCCAGTAAGATGTCAGGAACAGAGATGAGCCATCATCATCAGTAGTGCTTTAAACATTAAGATTTAATCAAATCTTCCCAAGATGGCATCTCTCTCTCTATTAGTTTAAAAAAATCACCATCCAGATTTCTTGCTGGGATGATACAACAAAAGTAATGCTGAGTCTACAGTTTACTGTTTTAAATAGCTCTGGAATTACAGGGCTCCCTTTATAGTGCTTATGAGGGGTCACACCAATAGAACTAAGAAATAATATTAAGACCTAATATGAGACTTAAACTTAAGAGGAAATCCATTTTATGAGGCAGCAATCTTATTTTCCAGCACACATCATCTTGGGTAGAAAAGAGAAATATTCTTTTTTAGTAGAGGATTCATTTATGGGATAATTCTCTCAGGCCTTCTCCATCGTCATTGTCTGTGGTAGGACAGCGATTATTCCATCCCTGTTCTAAACAAGATCAGAGGGGGCAATCCTTATTTGGGGTACACCAAAAAGGGATACGCCATGGTGCTGTGTAGGACACCTTCTGTCTGCAGGAGATAGTGCACAAGGATAGGAGACATAAACAGCCCAGGGAGATACGTGTCTTGATCTGCTTTGCTGTTAGCAACTGACAAGGGTGTCTTTCAGCAGAACAGTTAGGAGGTTGGTGCTCCACAGGCGGCCATTGGTGAATGACGTGCACTTGCCGACGAAAAGCCAGGCTTTGAATGCTCTTTCAGAGAAGACAGAGATCCTTTCTTCAAAATGAAGACTGTTGGGGAGGAAGGTGCCCTTCAGAATTTGCTTGAATGCAGTCAAGTTGCTGCTAATGGCCTAATTAGTGCAAAAACACTGTAACTTTTACACGATTAAACTTTTGAATTTGAAATTCTCAAAGGAAAGCTCGAATTAGAAAGGGGAAGGGCGAGCCTGCTACCGATTCAATTAGAAGAAGTCACAAAAGCGAATTTATTTCAAAAGCCAAAGGCACTAATTTATGATCCTGTAGAAATGGCATGTCATATGCTTGCATTTTTGTTCATTGCATTCAGATCCCAATGATGACTATGTTTAGACTCTTCATGTGGCGGTTTATCCAAGTGTCTCTGTGGAAAGGTAATTAACAAGAAAACTAACCTCAAATACAGTATTATAAACTAAATTAGCATATGTTAAAGAGTTCCTTTTCCAATGAAGTTAATTTCCTTTGAACAGCGTTGTTGCCTGGGTCAGTCTCTCTTGGGAAGAATGGACATCCAAAAACTGTCTATCTGCTGGTATACATTCTAGCAACTAGTATGCTCTACATGGTTGCAGTTGCTATGGCAACTCCTTTCTTAGACAATTTCTTGCACATAGCTAATTTCTAGCTTTTTCCATTCCAATCCATGCAGTACCCTTTGAATGATATAGTTAGACAATTTCTGTGCTAAGAAAAGAACAGATCAAACTATTTACAGGTTCATGTTGGAGTTACCAACATTTTGAGATTTCATTGATACATTAGTTTAATTTGAACCTACTTTGAGACTAATTAAAAGGAAACAATCACAAAGAATCAAACTGCTCTATTGGGCAGTGTAAACAGACTTCAGCAATTTATTATTTTCTGCAATTGACTGATTATGTGCCCAAAGTACTACTCAATACTTACTTAAATTTCAGCTTATTTTAGTTTGGCACTGACATAAAGATATCCATAGTAATAAATTGAGTAGAATTAAAAATCTGAAATTAAACTAATCATTTAATTTAATCATTACAGTAAACTGCTTTTCAATAAAGGTGTTAGGACAATTCAGTATTTTCAACAAGTTATGTAGAAAACTGTCCATAATTAAACAGAATAATTAAGTTGTCCATCCACCTTATTTCCCATACACACTTTTCATAAACGCTTAAAACATTCATACAACCAAGAACTTCATAAGGGAATAGCAAAGGCAGCCTCCAGACTGGGAGATTCTGCTATGTCATATATAATAAAGGATGCCAAGAAGCTTTTCAAACAGCTAATAGAGGTGTCCAATTAATGAACATTTGTATCTTTAAGGAAGAAGAAGTAAAAAACACAAGGATATACCATTACCTAGTCAGAAATGTATCTGGATAGATTATTAGTAATTAACAAAGATGTGAAGAAAACAGAATGTTGGTCTATTCCAGATTGGCAGATACATGATTTAGCCACTGTGGGTATGAGCGTACTTTAAAGTGATATGCCGATCTCAAACCTGTATATATATTCAAAAGTAATAAAATATTTCCTGAATTTTATATACAAATGCTCATCAAGTATTGTTTATTGTATTCAAAGAGCAAACCATCCCAAAGATCCATCACCTAATAAACTGATAAACTAATGAATTTACTAATAAAAATCATGAACCTTGAAACAATTGCCAAATGAGAGAAGAGCAGTCACAGAGAATGGCATGCCACACGGTTCCATATCTCAGAAGTAGCCAGGAAAAGCTAATCAGAGAAAACAGAAAATGGGCTTGTGTTTTCCAAGGCCCAAGGAGAAAGCAGAGTGAGTGGAAACGGAAACAGCATGGTGGACATGCTGTAGGACTACAGGTGCTGGCGACTGCATGACGCATTAGAGTATTTAAAAATGCTGAACCGAGTCTTTTTGAATGCACTCCTTCCTAGGCCAGGAGGGATGGGGGTGGGCCTTGGACTTCCAACAGGGCAGGGCACCATGCCCTCTTTCAAGGAAGAAGGGGGAGGGAGGAGGGGTGGGGGGTAGTGGGAGGGGACCGGAAGAAGGGGAAGAAAGGAAAAAAAATTTATTTCTTTAATTATGTTCTTGAATGGAAAAAATAAAACAAAACAATGTATGGGAAAAAAATGCTGAACTGTATACTCCGAGACAATTTCCCCATGTATGAATTCTATGTTAGTAATTGTTTGAAGAGAAACTTTGACCCCCAATGAGGCCTAACCATCATTTGACCCTCATGTATCTCCATGGATAAGAACACCATAAGCAAGGCTAGTGTAGGCTGTTAAGTGTTAATTATCAATTAACACTTAAGAGTTTAAGGTACGATCAGCTGACCTCAAATTTGGGCGAATTCTCCGCTTGGTATCAAACACATACGTGATCAATTCTAAGTGTCCCAGACTGTCTACTTCTTCCAGGTAATATCTCTATGATAGCGACTTTCCATTCTAAGAAAATCTGTGAAGATCATCCACTTATATCAACATTCCAACCCATAACTACCAGTCACAATGTAATTTGTGTTTACATTTCAGGACTGCAGTACAGAACACAGATGACATATGGAGACAATTCTGGCTTCGCCATGTGATCAAAGGTGAGCAGCGCAAAGAAGTTACCTGAGCTCTTCCACTGACAAATTATCTAAGACTTATTAAAAATAACAACAACACTGAGATCATGATACTCTGAGAGCCCTTTGGATGAATGCATGTACTATTCTTAGCTGGATACCCAACAGATGGACCAGAGATTGGAAATGATAAGGAGGACGTGGCTTCCCAGGAACAGACCAATGAAGTCCAAATCCATGAAGACGTGAGGAGAGGCAAGCAATTTATGTCTCTAGTCTAAAGTTTCTACTACCATAACAATGGGACCAAAATGATGCATTATTGTGACAGCAAGTAGTTTTTCCCATTGCCGTGTTTTTCAGACAAGCACACACACACACACACACACACACACACTGAGTAAATAGTCAAAAGCACTGAGAATACTTGAAAAAAAACAAGAGTCTAAAAGGCAAGACATAGATATAAAAGTAACTTTCCTTAAGTTCTTTTGACCTCCCCCACTCCTGTACTGTTGATTTTCCCTTTGTTCTATGTATCTAGCTACCCACCAAAGAGAAACAAATGAGATTAATAGATAATTCACAGCTTGAGAGACGAGAACCATAGTGTTCAATAACATGTCCCTAAGAGTTTGCTTCCTTGCCAAAATGCAAAATACATTAAATAAACAAGTCTCAGAAGGAAAAACTAAAACTATGTTGTTCACCCACTTTTCATAGTGAGGTAATTTTCATTAAATATTTGTCACTTCTTATATGGGTAGTATTTTAAACAAACCCTGGTATTTTCTAAAACTTGCCATTGGCCTTGCCAGAGGAGCAGCAGGTGGCAACTGAAACTCCAGTTTTCAGCACCTTTACACGTTTGCTGTGCCATTACATGTTTGCTGTGCCTTTACATGTTTGCTGCACCTTTACATGTTTGCTGTACCTTTACATGTTTGCTGTGCCTTTACGTGTTTGTGCAGCTCTCTTTTGCTGGTACATAGCATGGTGTGTGTGGATCTCCACTGCCTATAATGTAATATGTTTATCTCTTGGAAACATGTGTTCTACTAGGCAGTTTTACCTGTGGATTTTCAAGAAGATGACCCATCTGTAGTCTGTACTGTCTAATTTGATAATAATAATAATGGTAGCCTATACAAAGTTTTGATGAATAAAAAGCAAATACAAGGTTATGTTTTACAGCCAGGGCCTGTGAGTTTCACCCCAGGAGCTGCATGGAGCATAGCTCAAGTTAAGGTTTAACAATTGAGCTGCAGTAACCCAGCTAGTTTAAATTCTTTTAACCTTAGTGTTGGTAGATGTTCATAGGTTTCGGGATGCATCATAGCTGAAACAAAGCTTTGAAAACAGCAAAGTTAGACTAAGATGTTTTTGTTAAATAGCTTTGAGGTGAAAAACCTAAAAAGACAAACTAAAGTTTTAGAAAGACACATGGTTAAATGAGGGACCCGTAAAGGTCAGGGAACCAATTATCACTAGCTGACATACCTTTCTTGCTAGGATTGGTTGATGACCAAAGGTGATAATTAATTCCTAATACCCATTTTTTTTGCCTTCAATCTTCTGTTATAAAAAAAAACTCAAAATGAATGGGTATGTATCCTAAAGATTAAAAGTAGAGCTGATTGATTCTTTTTCAAATATAAAAGTTTAGGTTTGTGATTCCTTTAATACACCTTGTAAGATTACCTTTCAAAATAAGCAATAAAATTGGCCCTTTCTTTGTTACCGCAAAATGCAGCCTGCCAGTAAAGGAACTGACGAGAGTGCCTTGCTGCCCACACAGTAAATCTATAACAAGTTGCTTGGGTGTGAGTGTGTGTGGGTTCTTTGGATAATTTGTTTTTCACCTGTAATACAAAAAATGTTTAATTATGTGAGGGAGATGGAAAAGATGCTGTTTTTTTTTTTTTTTTTTTTTTTTTTTTTTTTTTTTTTTTTTTTTTTTTTTTTTTTTTTTTTTTTTTTTTTTTTTTTTTTTTTTTTTTTTTTTTTTTTTTTTTTTTTTTTTTTTTTTTTTTTTTTTTTTTTTTTTTTTTTTTACTGAATGTTTTGTACTGATTGTAATCATTCACTTGAAAAACAGAATGTAACCACATTGTAATTCCTAAAATTCTTGAGTAACTTTGTTGGGATAAATAAGCTGTAGGAAAAAAGTATACTACTGCTTCAGTGCCTGCCTGCATGCTGCCATGCTTTTTTCCATGATGATACTGGACTCACCCTCTGAAACTGTAAGAAAGCCCCCCAATTAAATGCTCTCTTTCTTAAGAGTTGCCTTAGTTATGGCGCACAGCAATAGAATAGTGGCTGAGACACATGTAGAATAGTGGCTAAGACACATGTAGAATAGTGGCTAAGACATGTGTAGCATAGTGGCTAAGACATGTGTAGAATAGTGGCTAGGACATGTGTAGAATAGTGGCTAGGACACGTGTAGAATAGTAGCTAGGACACATGTAGAATAGTGGATAAGACACATGTAGAATAGTGGCTAAGACACGTGTAGAATAGTGGCTAGGACACATGTAGAATAGTGGATAAGACACGTGTAGAATAGTGGCTAAGACACGTGTAGAATAGTGGCTAGGACACATGTAGAATAGTGGATAAGACACATGTAGAATAGTGGCTAGGACACATATAGAACAATGAGTAGGACACGTGTAGAATAGTGGCTAGGACACATGTAGAACAATGAGTAGGACAAGTGTAGAATAGTGGCTAGGACACATGTAGAACAATGAGTAGGACACGTGTAGAATAGTGGCTAGGACACGTGTAGAACAGTGACTAGGACACAAATAGAATCGTGGCTAGGACACATGTAGAATAGTGGCTAGGACACGTTCCTCAGAAAATATTTGAATCAAAGCCAAGTGGTGGGCCGTACTGAAGTCTTAGGCCTTCCTTCTAAACACTGACTTGGTAAGGGTCAGTCTCTTTAATTTTCTTTCAGTCACATGGAGTTTTAGATAAGTTCTGGCTTTAATAAAAATGAAAATTGAGGTTTGCTATTCACTAGTTAATTACATTTGCATTATCTCTGACTGTTGATCAAAAGAAAAGGAAGTTTTTTATCTACTTCAGAGCAAGTTGAGGAAATACAGCTCTAGCCCAAGTTCTGAAAAAGTCTATTTCACAGAATAAATAAAATCTGAGGAGGTTTCTTTTTAACTTATGTCCTCTCCCCAGAACATGACATTCTCCAGTTCTTCTTGCATAAATCTTTCCTTCCCATGGGGGTTTGAGAAGAGACAGGAAAAGAAAATGGTCTCCAATCACAGTATGTGCAATCTGCTTTGTTCTTAAACACACAACAGTAGTATTTTCTTTCACTAAATATTGCACAAAAGAATAATCAATGTGCATGTATATAAGTATATAGTGTGTATGTATATGTGTGTGTGACTTTAGATTGTTGGCGGAGGCCATACTCATTTATTTCTTGGCCACCCAAACCCAAAATAATCACACAGTAACTATATTACTTACAATATAGTTTCAGCCAATGACTCTATCATATTCCTAGCTAGCTCTTACATCTTAAATTTACCAATTTCTATTAATCTGTGAATCATCATGAGGGTGTGGCCTACTGGTAAGGTTCTGACTGGCGGCTGGCATCTTTCTCCTTCAGCAACTGCATGGCATGTCTCTGACTCTGTCTTCTTTCTCCCAGCATTCAATTTAGTCTTTCTGCCTTGCTCTATTCCTCACTGTCACAGGCCAAAACAGCTTCTTAATTAACCAATGATAAGAAAACATATTCACAGCATACAGAGGGGAATCCCACATCATTAGATAAATGTGTAAATCTATTCATATATGCATATATAAGTATAATAATATAAGTATAATTTATTTAAAATTACTTGATTTATAGTTCAAAATCTTTAATTTTCAACTAAATGTACTTATTAATTCAAATTCTGTCTCTTTTTGATATGTAGGAACACAGACCACAAGTGAGAGGTTATTATTTTTTTAACCCAGTCATTGAGAATTGTCTTGGTCCAATCACTTCTGAAAGAAAGATCAAGAAATTACTTCCATCAAGGTGCATGACAACAATCAGTGACCTCATTTTATTCAAATCTGATTGATATAAAGAAAGTATTGCAGCTGACAGGAACCAAGAAAGGCTGGATGTACTATTCAAAGCTTGTGCATAGCTCCTATTGGATAAAAGCTGTGTGTTCTTAGCAAGCTCTTGCAGTTTCATGGCAGTAGCCATGAAAATGCATGCAATCCATACAGAATATAGTAGCTTAATCAATTGCAGTACTATCAGGGAACTTGTCTGATAATCAGTATTAGACACCATGTGCTCTAGAATAGCTATCCATCCTCTCAGCTGCAACTTGCTGATTGCTAAGTAAGGATGCTAATAATGCCGTACTGAAGACAGGAACATATTAAATGCAATTGTTTTATATATACACAT
Organism: Ondatra zibethicus; assembly: GCA_004026605.1. Taxonomy (NCBI): domain Eukaryota; kingdom Metazoa; phylum Chordata; class Mammalia; order Rodentia; family Cricetidae; genus Ondatra; species Ondatra zibethicus. The sequence continues at coordinate 156,192 of PVIU01001329.1, read as the reverse complement.
ACTTGCACATGCATGAAAAAGGACAGTTCCCTGTATCCTTGCAGTTCTACCTCTGCAAATTCATCTATTCATGCTTCAAAATATTCAGAGGAGGTACAGCTTTTTATAAGGAATTTGAACAAGCAAAGTTCTTTTTGTTTGTTTGTTTTGTTCAGTTTTTAATCTGTGTGATTTCCTGTAACCAACATCCACAGACACCAAGTAATGTTATCCTGGCGCACGACATATCCACATAAGGATGAACTCATCTTCATTGCCTGTCTTTTCATTGTGTCATTTACCTTGTAGTCAACTTCAGTTTGAAAACGTTAAGTGAATCATTGTAGAAATAAACATTTCATGGGTTTTTCACAGTGTGATTTTCACCTGGATAATGAAGACTTGTGATATCCCATTTTGTCCCATTTGGAAAGAGAACTGCTGATTTGTCTGGAATATCCACACATTAAAGACATTATAAAATTTCCACCTATGATCATGTGGCAGCAATGTAGCCCATCCAGTGGATTATTGTGGCTTTGTTGTGCTGGCAGAAAGGTCATCCTTATTAGACTGAATAAATGATAAATGCACCCAGAGCATAAGGGCAGAGATGCTGGTGGCTTTATTGCACTATACCATTATAATTATTATATTCTTATTACTAACTGCTATTTCATTTTCTTAGTCTACCTGATTTACTGAATAAACATTGTGACAGATATGCAGTTACAAGAAAAAAATAATGCAGTGTTTCATACTATCCACACTTTCAGTTGTGATTTGGATGTCATGAAAATGATTTCCCATGAGTAAGTTAAGACTACTCTACATGAAAAATTTGTTTGTTCATAATTAGAGTATATGTGCATATATATTCAATGTATGTATTAAATGTACATACCACTCTTATAATATGTAAATATATAGCATATATACAAACAGAATGCAATGGGATACAATAATTACTACTCGTTTATTTGTGAATTTGACGTATCTAATTATACATTACATATACATATTAAGTATTATACATATTTTGAAAATCTGGCATATTGTAGTTAATCTTTAGATTTATTCCATTCATATGACTGAAATCACAGAAATGATTATTGAAACGTATGAAAGTACCATGGAATTTGGTACAAATCACATTTGTTAAATGTCCACTTTTGACCTGTATATTCTGTCTATTATGGACTTTCTGGTGGTGCTCACCCTTTGTGATAAACAAGGGGAGTCATCACTTTACATACGCAGCAGGACAATACACCAGTGCAGGGCATCTGAAGAGTTCACTCAACAGTGTCCCATGGAAACTTTCTCCACTTCCTTCCATGCAGTACGTGGAGAGATTTGTGTAGCAAGAACCACGATGAGTTCCACAGCCCAAAAATAACACTTAAACTCACTGTGCACATGTGTAAGGAAGCAAAGAAATGTAAAGTTTTAATAAACTGTTCAATTTTAAACTATTCATTGGTGAAAAAAGAAAAAATGAAAAGCTTGGAAGTGAAGCCCTGACAACCACCTTCCCATATTTATCTTGTTATGTGGTTTTGATAATTTATTTCCCTTTGCTTCTGATAGCTTTTGCTCTCCTCAAATTTCAGTGAAGACTTTGCTTCCTTTCCATTCTCGAGTCCATCACCACCTGTCACCACAGTGTGTCCATGTGAGAACCGAGCTTGTGTACGGTGATCTGGCCTCTGTTCTCTGACCCGAGGTCCTGGATCATGTCCATCGCCCACTCCTGGGTACTGAAGGGTCATTTTAACAGTGACATAAGACAGTGGTCCCCTCCAGCCTGACACAGGAGTTCAATGTAATCCTCTATAAAAGTTCAAAAGTGTTCCAGAAGCCACCTCGAATACTTTCATAGAGGATTACATACATCCTTTCTTATATATCATTATTGCTAATTATATTTGCAATGCCAATGCTCTAGAACACCAGAACTCACTCAACATATATAGCATTGTAGGAACTGACAAATGTCTCCCCATGCTGCTTTCTGCTGCTTCTGCCATCTGGTAACCCCTAAGTAGTCTGTAAACTTCACTGTCTTCCATGTCAACAGGATTCCATCTTTTTTTATTTCTAAATAGTCTTTCACAGTGTGCCACATTTGTTTGCCTAGTCATCAGTTAGCAGATAGTCTCTGGCACTGAGAATTCCACTAACACCAGTTTATTTAAACTCAACAGAGGCTTTTTCTTTCTTTTTTTCTTTCTTTCTCTCTTTCTTTCTTTCTTTCTTTTTTTCTGGACTTTTTGAGAGAGAGAGTTTCTTTGTAGCTTTGGGGTTTGTCCTAGAACTAGCTCTTGTAGACCAGAATGGCTTCAAACTCAAACTTGTAGACCAGAATGGCCTCAAACACCTGCCTCTTTCCTAAGTGTTGGAATTAAAGGTGTGTGCCTCCACCGTCCGGCTATCAGTAGAGGGTTTCAATAGTACATGTCAGCTCACAGAAGAAATAATCAGCAACTACGAAGACCAGTGGAATAAAACAGTTGGGTTTAAGAAGTGAAAATAATTAAACCTAATTGACAGAATCTGAGAAACCATGGGTATCATCTCCTGTCCCAACGTTCTTGTGCTGACCATATCTGAAAGCTATCATGTCTACAGAGGTTCCAAATACTATAAAAAGGATAAGTTTACCCAATGGAAAATAACTAATATCTAATAAAGATAAATTCAAAGAGTTCTTCATAGAGACAAATGAATGGCAGCAACCACAGGGAAGCAGAGCAGCGCCAGCCAACGACTCTTCAAGATGAGCAGCTGGGTTCACCAGAACTCGTTAAGGGCAGAACATAATTAAGATCTCCCAAGTTGGGAAAGATAAAAAAAAAAGAAGAAGAAAGAAAAAGAATCAAAAGCTGAGAGACGTTGCTAGTGGGTATTCTCTACAGGAAACACAAAATGTAAACCTTCAGGCTCAAAAGGAAGGGTGAGAGATGGTGACTCAAAGCCATACAAACAAACACATAAGTAAACAAACACGTAAGTATAAAGGTCACTATCACTGTATTTTTTGTTTATAACTCATTTTTATATCCTATTAATGATTTAAAAGACAGGCATAAAATAAGTGCAAATGTGTTATGAAATGGATGAATATACAGTTATAAAAATTATAATACATGAGTAGCAGAGTTATACTGTTGCAGCTCTTTCTATATTATTGAAGCCGTATTGACTTCTACTTAAACCAGTTTTATAAATTTAGGATGCTCATTATAATTATTGCTCTAAGCACAAAGAAAACCATTTCAAATAGACAAAAAATACATATACATATTCAGGTACACAAGCTTACACACATGTATACATGCATACACACTCCCAATGCCTGGGTGAAATCTAACAAAAAATAATTATGTTAGTAGATATAAAGACAGAACAAGTGATAAACATACTTCTGTAAGATGTACAGAATTAAGATTGTCCTCATCATTTTTGAATTTTACTGGAAAGCAACTACATGCTCTCCAGTCAAAAGACAAAATCAGGAAGTATAAATAATAGTAAAGAATAATACAATGATTTTATATATATATATCCCTTTTAATTACTACAAGATACAAAAATACAGTGCTTTATTAATGTTTTAATCAAGAGGGTAATAACCTAAAATTATATTAACACAGTGGACAATAGAACCATTAAATATATAAGAAATATGAGTAAAAGTAAAGTTGGGGAGAAAAATTTTACAATAATAACTTGGAAACATCAATACCCCACTCTCAGTGGTGGATAGACTATCCAAACAGAGATTTATAAATAAATTCAGGACTTAACAATGTGGTAACACTCTAAGGCTACTAAAGGAAATCCATGTTAAAATGTCACTAAATAACTAGAAAGTAATTATTCATATCAACTTCCAATGGGTCATTCTCTAAAACAGACCCACCTCAGCCGGAAAGCAAGCCTCAGGGAAAAATAACCTAAATAATGCCAAAAATTTCTCTACCACAATGACATGAAACTTCAAAGTGGTAACAGAAATAAAATCAAATTTTATAGGTAATAGAAATGAAGCAGCACACTCTCAACAATCTATGGGTCAAAGAGGAAACCAGGAAAAAAATAAATAATATTTGCAAGTGAATTAAAATAGAGAAATAAAGAAACAAATTTCATAAGAAGCATGGAAAAGCTAGGAAATTACAGTAGGGAAAATTTAAGCTGATAAATAAGGCATTTCTATTAAACAATGCACTTATAGCTTAACAAAAATAGACAACTTAAACTCAGATTTAGAAAAAGAAAAGAAAAACATTACAGTAGGGAAAAAGTAAAAAAGAAAAATATGAGGTAGAGCAATACAATCAATGGTTTGTGGAGATGAAAATAGGAATGTCACTACTGATCAAAGACATAGAAAACACAGCAAGGGAAATCAATTTGTACACTCAGCAAATGGGTGGCCTCACCCAGATGAATACCTAGAAAATCACCAAGTACCGCGGTGACACAAAGAGAAAGAGACACAAGCCCAAGGCAAGGAGAGCAAGGGAATGTAGTGAACTAGACATAATATTCAATAAAATGGAGAGGTAGCCTGAGCACCTTCTCTAAGTGAGCTCTACCAAACACGGATGGATTAACCAAAATCTTTCTGAAAGTCTTCCCAACAATTGCGAGTTTATTCTAGCAGCCTTTACCACTGTAATATCAAAGACACAAGAGAAGCATCCATACTCACTAAATGGTTGGTGACTTAAAAGCCTTGGGTGGACTTGGGACCGAAAAGACAGTGCCTGAGGGCTGTTTGGTTCCAAGATGCTTCCGATAAGTTCAACTTCTGCTCTTTGAGACTTCAGGGAACCTGGCCTGTCTATGGTCTCTTCCACCCCAAGAGTCCCCTTTTGGGTGCTGTAACATCCTCAAGTCTCCACGCACCACGGGTGCACACAGTCTCTCTCCTCCTGCCTGCAGACTGGACCCCTTCTGGTGTTCTGATTAAAGAACAATTCTGGAGACACTAGCTATTTTGGTTTGTTTTTTTTTTTTCATTATATTCCCACATTGCTTCTATCTACCCCATCTAAGGAACTGTTGCAGAAACGTTAATAAATTTCTCAATAAACGGGAAGAAATGCAGTGTTCATGTGTTGAAATTGTGATTTTTTTTTTGAGATGACAATGTCTCATCCATGTAATGTGGAGTCAATTTAATTCCTACCGTAAATACAGCAGTGTCTTCATATCTTCCTCTTCATTCCTCCCCAAATCTAAAATGTACTCTCTTGAGCTGTTCCATGAATTTTAACAGCTCCCTTGTGTGATTTTTGTTGTTGTTGCTTTGTTTTTAAATAGATTTAAGAAACCATTTTAAAATTATGTGTAGTTGCTGCCTGGAAAACTTAAGGTGAAACCTTATAGTATCAGTTTAGAAGCTTTATCTAGTGCACTTAACACAACTGAAAGCTGAAAATTCCACTTGGCCTGTGTAAGTGAACAGTGCAGACTGTTTCCTTGTGGGTCCTATGGAATTCTGCACTCTAGTCTGGATAGACTCTGCCTTTATTGCTTAGACTCAGCCACGCTCTTTTCCTTTTCTTTCCTGCTACTTTTTATTAGTATTTCCTGCTATATTAATAAATATTAAGTTAAAATGCTGTTTTCATATTATTTGTAATCTTGTCAATCTGCTTAATGTAGTTTGATTAGATTTCAGTGAAAATTTTCTTGCAGAGTAGTTTGTGTTTTCTTCCTGGGATGAGTGGTAGATAAGTAAGTTCACAACAATTACTATGTATTGATCTGAATTTCCTGCAAATGAAGTGTGCCAGCAGTGTGATACTCTAAATACATTTCAATGAAAGCTGAAAGTATAAAATTGCTGCTGCTTTGTTGGAGGGAGAGAATTTGTTGGAGGAGGGGCCACTTGTTTATTCCCAGCTGCTTAGCCCTGAAATAATCACACAGAAACTGTATTAATTAAATCACTGCTTGGCCCATGAGCTCTAGCTTCTTATTGGCTAATGGTTAAATCTTAATTTAATCCATCTTCATTAATCTGTACATCACCATAAAGTTGTGGCCTACCAGCAAAGTTTCAGCATGTCTGTCTCTGGCAGAGGCTCCATGGCTTCTCTCTGATGCCGCCTCCTTTTTCCCAGCATTCAGTTTAGTTTCCCCCCAGCTCTGTTCCCCTATAGCTCTGCTATAGGCCCAAATCAGTTCCTTTATTAACCAATGATGTTCACAGCATACAGAGGGGAATCCCACATCACTGCTTAGATCACTGAAGCTTCTAGGACACCGTTTCTTTTGCAGATTTAAAAATAAAAGTAAAATAAAATTAAAAAGTTGTGCCTGGGCAGGGGAAAGAAAGATAATCCAGAAAACACATATAGTCTGAGTCAGTTGACTTTAGACAAGGTAGATAAGGATAGCAAATTTTAAGAAAGAGTAATCATCATCTAACAGATAGTACTAGCTTAGGTGAGTGTCCACATGGAAAAGAAGGAATTACAACACATGAAAATTTCAGGTTGTGTTTGATCCTTAGGTCCAGATGGGACCACCCTAATTAGGAGATGGTAGACCCTCTGGAAAGTGTTACCCAGAGGAAAAATGTAGGTCACTGGGAAGTGGCATGTGGATTATAGCACAGACTTCATTCCGTTGTAGAATAATCTTTTTGTGCCCTGTAAAGATGGGTTTTGCCAAGTTGCATTCTGATTGGTTTAATAAAGAGCTGAATGGCCAATAGTTAGGCAGAAATAGGTTAGGCAGTATATCCAGGCAGAGAGAGAAGAAGAGGATATGAATCTAGGCACAGGAGAGACTCCAGAGAACAGGGAGAACAAACAGGAGGTGCAAGATGGAAGAGAAGTAAAAAGCCACAAAACAAAACATAGATTAATATAAAAGGATCAATTTAAGTTGTGAGAACTAGTGGGAAAAGCCTAAGCAATAGGCCTGGCTTTCATAATTAATGATAAGTCTCCATGTCACTATTTCTGAGCTGTAGGTAAGAGAAAGACTCGTTGCACTGTTCTGACCTATGCAGCTCTGTACTTGAGATGTGAACACCCACAAATTCTCAAACCAAGGAGGCACCTCATGATCACAGTCACCTGGAATTCTGAGCTGAAATTCATCTTTGCTCCCGCATTACTCCGTATCAAATATTTGGTTGCACCCACAAGAAAAAGAATTATATTAGAGAAAATTTTAGTAGCAAGAAGTGGAATTACTGCTTCAGGAAACCTGATCATGTCCTTCAGAGGCCTCTAAAGCTGGTTTATGGAGGTGATATGCGAAAGGGCGGTGCTTCATGCCATAGAAACCATAAGATGCTCGAGGTAGCATTTAATGCAGACAATAAAGACCATGTTCATGAGGTTTCAGGTGGGAATAAAGTTTTGGCTGAGGGTTGGACTAGAGACAATCTATGTTATGTCCTGGAACAATTTCTGCCTATGTGGTGCTGTGCATGTGTCCTGGCAGTTAGAATTAGGTGGAACTAGAAATTTACAGATGAGTTGTTTCGGTGCAGGAAATCTCAAGACAACTTAACATCCAAGCTATGGCATGTAAAAGACAGAAGTATCCCTGAGTTTGAGGCCAGCTGGCATGCACTGAGATTCAAGCTACACACTAAGCAAAGCCAATGAGCTTAACGTAAGAATAAAACCTATAAATCTTTTAGAAGAGAACAATGAAGTGAATTTTCATGACACTGGATGAATGTTTAGACAGGATAATAAAAACAGGAGTAAGAAAAGGCAGAAAAATGGACTTCATCAAAAGTAAGAACCATGATATGCCAGATGTTATCAAGAGACAGACAAAAGCCTGCAGAAAGAGAAAAATACTGGAAACTCATTTATCTGATTAAGTGTGTCTGGTATTCAGGATACATAGGCTATGTTTCAACTCCACAGGAAAAAAGCACCATTAGCTTACTTTACATGGTGCAGTGATTCAGATGCATGTCTTTCTTAGAAGATATACAAACGACCATGAAACACTCCAAAGGATGCACCAGCTTTAGACATTTTGGAAATATACATCAAAACTACTTTGAGATACTATTCATAAGCCCTGAAGTGCCTAAACACTAATATAAATTAGTAAAACTTAGCAAAAATGCAGATAAATTAAATCTCTCATACATTGATATCAAGGTGAACAGTGTTTTGCTCTTACAAAAAAACAATTTGACAGTAACATATATATTATAGAGAGCAATACATATACATGTACATATACATATATGTGAATCCATATACATATAAATAGAGAAAGATATGAATATACTGTACATATACACATTTGTGGATCCAAACAAATAAATATAAAATGTAAATATTCTTGACAACTCTTCAGAATAGCCAAGAGACCAAACAATGCAGTTGCTACACCAAGTGACAAACCCATTATGGTTGTGCAGAGTATGCGGTAACATTAAAGTCTGTAGAGGATGGCTGTGTCACCTTGCTGGTGGATACCCTGGGAGTGAGACGTCCCCAAACTTCTTGTTCTTCATGTTAAAAGGACCTTCTGAGAAACTTACATTCCTATATTCTAATTTTCCAGTCCCAATTTTAAATTAGGAGCCTTCAGAAATAATGAAAGTATTTTGTAATTAGATGGAAATACTAATTAAGAAAATATTTTAGTGTACTGAATACCATTAATAACTACCTTGATAAAATTAAATCCTTTAAGGATATTTTACTTCAATAAAAACTTGAAAACTCATAGTGGTAATGAGTTCATTAAACTAACGGAATTTGCTTACCAATGAACTTGAGGGATTAGGCTCAAAGGTTCTACTTTATACTTACAATCATAATAAATCAATTTTCTCTTTTGCATACACTGATCCCCCCCAAAATGTGTTTCTTCCTGAGAGTACTTGTCTTGCGTTTGTGAGGTTTTCACACCGTTCTGTTTTGGAGGTTTCATTCTGCTTGTTTGTGACCAACAAGAAGCTTGGCAGAAACTCATATACTTAAGTTCGAGGAGCTATGGGTTCGTTCTGCTTCCTTCTATCCTTACATTAGATAGTAATGAATTCACTGAGAAGATGCATAGGAAGACAGAACATTAGCTTCCAGTGTAGATGGTTCAGTTGTTTCTTGTTATTGCTGTATCTCAGGCTAACACAGCCTTACTCCAGTTCCCTAAGCAGAATAATACCACAGCCTAACTGCCTCTCTTCACACTTCCAACAAGCATGTTTTTGTAATCATTTTCAACTTACGAAAATAACTAAGTGTGCGTTATTCCAGTTTGGGAAAGCAAAAATGCGCAATAACATACCACCACCCGTCAAATTATGCAGAGTTAACAACGGCAATTATGTTTTGACAGATCCAAGAGTCTCTGTGACTGAGGCTAATGGAGATCTGCCCTTGGCAGTCTGATCTTTCTCCTCGCTGAGGGATCTCAAATGTTCTCAACCTGCATCAATTCAGCCTCACAAAACCAATTTTGGTGATGCTCTGTCAAGGTTAAAGTTGATCTCAGCAAGGGAAGAATTCTTGACACATTCATGAATTTTCATCCCATTTAATTGGAAAACGGAGAAGTTGCTTTAGCCAACAGGTTATTTATTTTTTTTTTTTTTGAAAACAGGCCAAGTTTTATGGCGGGTTAATAGCCTGAGAACTAACTATCCCCAAATGGCTTGCTCCTCATCTTCCCAAGGGCCTGCTTGGCAACTCTCTGCTCTCCCTATCTTTCTGTCTTCTGCTGTTAAAATAACAAACTGCTCAAGTCCTTTGCTCCAATCTGTGCATCACAACATATATCTCAACTCCTTGAACCCCCTGGTATCTACTTACCAAGTTCCATTCCGAGAAGAATACTGGAGAGAGATCTGTGGTCTTCAGCATCCCACTACCATGCCCATCTGTGGTCTTGGGCATCCCACTACCATGCCTCCATACAGGGTATACCTTAGAGTAAGGGTGCACCCCAGAACAGAAGCGATCAGCAGCTGAAAACGACATTGTCTCTTCAAGCAGGAGGAACTTTGTGGGATTGCCTGGAAGAACCAATGAGGCACTGCTTAGTTATATGTACCTCGAGCCCCTCTCCTCCTCTGTTTAACCAATCCTGAAGACTGAGGCAGTAATCCAAAGGTGGACAAGAGTTAATGGACATTTTTATTGCTAGAATCTTGGTTTTCGGTAGTTCAATCGTTCTGTTTCCACAAGAGAAGAAAACTTTGTAAGCACGGGGGAAACACCACAACCTGAGCTGAGCTACTTCAGGCACGGTGGCATCGCTGTGGTATGATGGCATGCTGAGAACCAAGACTTTGGTGAAATCACGGAATATAATATGGGCAAGTTCTTCCAGAAACACACTAAACCCATTAAGCATTTGACTTTGAATTAGTTCTTAATTATAGTGCTACCAAAATGTGGCAAGTCCCTTACTTGTCACCTGATGATAATGAGGAAATCTGGGTCCCCTATGGGGGGGTCTCAGTCTCATTAAAATAATAACTTAAAAACAGACTCAGAAAGAATCATGATGATAGTTTTATTCAAATAAAAAAACCCATTCCATTTGATTTACCAGTGCAAAGGTAAGGCACATGGTGCTAGGCAGCTACATGGCAGGGAAAGGAGGTTAGAGAAAGATCAAGGAAGCCCGAAGTACCAGACAAAATCACACGTCCATTCTGGAAGGCCTCTGAAAAAAAATAGCAATAAACAGAAAGCAAAAGTTGGCAAGACTCAACCCAAAGCCATGATGGTTTCTGAGGAATACACTGGGAGAATAGGAAGTCTGGGAAGGAAAAGTCTAATTCTCATTAATTGAATAATTATTTCACCTATCTTTTAAACATGACTTAGGATGAACCTGACTTGCCAGAGGTAGTCCCTAGGACAGGTGATTGACCTGGCCCAATCGATTTGTTGGCTTTCCACCTCAGCCAGAGATTCCACTCTCTTGACTAGAAGGATTCTTCCCTTAGTGGAACTTTGCTACTGTGCTTGCAAACCTTCAGAAAGTTACACTGTTGTCTCATTGTCATGGCCTAGTGCAGCTCCTAGGCATACTGTCCTGGGGAGAAACAAGGTGGGAAAAGGGTATACATCCAGCAGGCTCACAAAGTGGCTTCCCTGGGGAAGATCTTTACAAACGTTCTGAAAGGATCTTCTGTCAGTGTGTGAAAGGGTCTCTGGACAGCAGGCCATGCCTCAGACAGGGGCCAACTCTGCCATGATAGATTATTTTTGTGTGATGAGACAATCCGTTCTTCTCATCTAATCAACAAAAGAGGAGTGTTTACTTCTCCAGGACCTTTAAAAACAATTATCAATTAGAAAACTTCACAGCATACAAGATTCTCTAGAGCTGCCAGCAAGGGACTGGCATATGACCTTCCACTGGGGACTCGCTATAAATAAGGGCAATTTAAGAGGAAATTGGCTCCGCCGAGAATGTCCTGCAGTTTTAATGAATAGCATTGGGTTTTCCCTGGGGGATATTAAGAGGACACTGAGGTGGATTAATGGCAAGTAAGAAGTTTACCAGAGGATTTATTTGTGTAGATTAAACTCATTAGTGATTTTTCAAACAGGGCATCAAAATGCATTCGGAAAGCCTCACAGGCACAGCAATGTATGTGTTGGCATTACATTATGGAGAGAATAGTCAGCACTTCCCTTGGGAATAATTTGATTAAGTGTGAGTCCAAGTTTGAATTCTCCACCTCACTCCCTGTGTCTTCCCTCTCTCTATTGTTTGTATTTCTAGTTTGCTCCTAGTCTGTCTCTTGGATGTATATGTCCTGCCCCAGTTTCCTGTGTGTGTCCCTATGCTTGTCTGATAACTGTCCCTCTTGCTGTCTGAGTCATTCCTGAAAAAAGGGCTTTGATCTCTATCTCCTGAGCAGCACAGAAAGCCTCACACGGGGAAGGAATGGGACACTTTATGCACGTCTTTAACAGAGTATTACAAGGGAGTAAGTTCTTTATTACACCTGACCTCAATGACTCAGAAGCACTCAGTCCTGAAAACATACTGTTACCAACTAATATCTATAAAAATGCAGCTTTGAACATTTATGGCTAATATTTACTATATATAAGACTGTTTGTGACCTGTTTACTATTTTAAAAAGTTATTACCATAACATGCATACTTACATAACATACTTGTATTGCTGTTTAGGTCAGGGGTATGGAATAATGCAAAATATAAGATTAAAGATATTCATTAGTTTAGTTAGCAAAAGCTGAATACATGTGAAATCCAAGGCAAGTAAGTTTGACTGTTACTTTGTTCTCTTCAAGGCAGGTAAAACAGACAGAATACACAGCAGGTTATTATGCTAAGTCTTAAGCAATATCAAGGTATATTATTAGTCAGCGAGGCCCAGCAAAAGATCTAGTCTCTTAAATATAATAGATATTTTCACAAAATGGACCACCACAGTTATTAATGCCAGAAATAGACAGAGACGCAACATCATGGGGAGTCTTCAGCCTGAGACTGACAGGAGGGTGGGGTCTCTGAAGGAAGGAGTCGGGGCCCACACACTGCAAGCAGGAGTCTATTCTTACAGCTCTCTGAGGATGGAAGAGGTTTATCTGCAAGATCTTGCAGACATGCTCTCCAGGCAGAAGGTAGGAAACTGGCTGGAAAAAGGAATTTGACCCCAACACTAATGTTAAATGTTAGCTGATGTCCCTGGGGTGTGTGTTAGCTAGGGACACATGTTCTCAGTAGGCTGCCTGTGAGCATCCCTGAAAGAAGGTTGCTACCCACATTGTGGCCTGCACAGAGGCTGGATTGACATTGATTTGTACAGAAAGTGAGCATGTGCCCAGGTCATGAGCATAGAACTTGACACATAACTTAGTATTGTAAAATTTAGAACTGGCCAAATAATCCCCACTAAATCTTACTCACTCATCAGCGTGCCTGAGCTTAATGTGGTAGCAACTCCTACCTTCCCCCAACATGGCCCTCGCTTGTAAAGTGACCTGTTTTGCTTCCCAGATCATATACTTCCTCTTCTTTTAAATAAAACTGTGTTCATCTACAAATTCTTCAACCTATGAGATCAAAATCTTGGATACAAAGACTGACCTTTCCAGTCCATTCTTTGCAACCAAAGAGTTATGATATCACCTAGTCATGCACAGATCACCCGTGGCCCCAGTTATCCTTATTAACAAGTCACCTCTCCTTCTGTCTCATCAACACTCTTAAAGCTAAACCTTGGCACATCTATACCCTAAGGTCTGTCTGCTTTGGGAATTATATTGACACTTGCAAAATTCTCAGTATCCTGAGAGTTGACAGCTGCCCAGGAAAAGAACAAAAGAAGCAAGGTGTGGTTCCTGGAAAACCTCATTTCAGTCACACAAGCTTGTATGTATTCCTCTCTTTTCTTAGACCATACCTCCTCCTAGATTCTTTGAGCTTCCATCTATAATGTTTGTACCCTAAAAGGTTGAGAAACTGTTTTGAAAGTCTTCATTACACTTTCTCTACTCTTGTACAAGAATAAAAGCTACCTTCATCTCTCAACTGGTGATCTGGTCTTATAATTTGTAGTAAAATTTTAAGATGCAAAAATGACCTATTTTGGTGAATTTCTAACACTTTATCATAATAGTACAGAATTGTAGGAGAGAGAAAGTTATTTTGCCTTTGCCCTTTATAGCTCTTCACTTAAAAGGTTTACTCACAGGCCAACAAGAGAAAAACAAACAGAAACGTCTTCTCTCAGGGAACAAAATTGATAGAAATTATATATCTGTACATACATATGTGTGTGTGAGAGAGAGAGAGACAGAGACAGAGATAGAGACAGCGAGACAGGCAGAGAGGCAGAAAGAGAGAGATTGGAGTGATTTACAGGCTGTCTCCTGACAAGACGAGACATGACAACAATCCTAATCTGAGGCTGGAGTCCCGTGGAATTCCTAGGGAGCTACTAATCTTCAGTCTATGTTGGAATTCTAAAGAAGATTGCTCTAATACTAGCCAAGATGTGCCTCAACAACAGGACAGATAAACTTCCAGAGAGAGCGAGGGCAAGCTGACAGAAGCCAGTACTTGCTTCCTCCGTATCCTATGTGGTCTGCCATCAGAAGGTGTGGCCCAGTTTCCAGGACGGTCTTCTTAGCTCAAAAGTTCCAGATTTACTGGTGGTGGCATTTGGGAGGCAGAAGCAGGCAGGTCACTGAGTTTGAGGCCAGCCTGGTCTACATAGTCAGACCATCCAGAGCTGTACTGAGAAACCCTGTTTTGAAAAACCAAAAAGAAAAAGAAACATTTTTTAAGTGGGTTTTCCCATCTCAAATGATCTACTCAAGAAAACCCCTCACCATGTGCCCCACTGTTTAGAGTTTAGTGGATTACAAATGTAGTCAAGCTGACAACTAAGATTAGCCATCACCCTATTCTTTGTCTGTATGTGGGCAATGGTAGAGCAGAATGGGTGACTCTCAGAATGGGTTAGGAATTTAAGCTCGAATATGATTTTGAGTTGAAGAGAGATGCACATCTGTGCAGGAGCTCGGTTCGTGGGTAATCAAGGAACTGGAGCAGGGATGGCCAAGCAGATCCCAGGTTGTCATTAAGCTAACGGACATTGGTAAGAGTGTCACAGAGTTAGCTTCCTTCTGGGACAAAGGGACACAGCCTCACAAAGGATATAACTGTACATTCCTCTTAGAAAAGATAAAGTTTCTTTTGTCTTCTTCCTGTGCCCTGCTGTTTCTTAAAATAATCAATTCAAAATTAGCCTTGTGCTAAGAAGAACATATTTGGGGGTGATATATTCTTAAATTACTGCTTTTAGTTTGTCACTAGACAGCCATCATCAGGAAGAAAGATTGGATCAGATTTCTCAGTTCCTCCAAAGGATATACAGCAAGGGGTATAGTGAGTGAGTGCACTCTAAATTTGCATAAACTGATGGTTTAATAAGCAAATCTATCTCTACCTTACGGGTATTTTCATATTTACAAGGTTTGCTTTGAATGTTGGCATTTTTATAGGCCAAAAAGGTAAAATATTTTGCTTTTTAGTATCCGATTCTCTATTCAGAAAGAATGTTACACTAGCAATTAGTCTGAGGAATTGCAATAGACTCAATGTCAGTCTTCACAACATACTGATATTTCCTCCGACTTGACACACTAAACTTACTATTAAGAGAACTCGTGTGTCTCATCATGCTTTCAGTGGTATTGATGCTAGTATGATCACTGGAATGGTTCACTCTAGAACCTTAAAACATTCTCTCCTTTTCTTCTTCTAGCCCTTTCACCTTTTCTGTGAGGCCAATATGGGCCCCTCCTGAAGAGTTTCCCTGTGTATCCCAAGAATCTTATAAGATCAACAAACAAGGGGAAAGAAAGTTCAAAATGCAGAATTTTATCTCGAGTTTAAGGGTACATATGAGTACTCATCAGGAGAAATACCTTTCCCAATGGGAAGAGCCATTGTCTTTTTTTCTATGCCTTTGCCTCTAACCTAATATAGGACTTGAGCAACAGCCATACATTTCTCTTACAATTTCGAGTCATTGCACTTTCAGGGATCCTAACACACAGCAAGGCCTATGGGATCCTAAAGAAGCTATTCTTGTGTTCTCTTGTCTCTGTGGGGCTTTCAGTTTATAGCGAAGAGGAGTAAATTCAAGGGAGAAACCAATGCTCAAAGCAGGGAGGCTTGCAAGCCGAGCCGCCACACATTGAAACAGAGCAAGTAACCACCACTCATGGTTAAACTTAACAGGTCATCCCAACTCCTTTTAGTACAATTATTACGTTAAAGTAATACAAGAAGAAGTAAGGATTGGTGAAATTTATTGATTTACAGAGTCAAGCCAATTAAATATTTGGTCAACTATCTTATGTAAGTTTCAAGTCAAAATGTTCCAAGTGTGTATTCTAACAGCAACAAACACCTTTGTTCAATACATTTAACTTCACAAGAATATTTTATTCTTTTCACATTAGGCAACAGATGAGTGAGAAAACGATGTACAATTAATAAAAGCACATGAGACATCATACTTACCCACAGTGATTAACCAACCAACAGTAGAAAACCTCTGGTCTGGATCAATTCTTTTGAAAGTACACTTAAATAAATTAATTAAATCAGTTACTTTTGAAAAACTTTCTCCTAAGAAGTCATGAATTTTTTAATACTTCTTATGGGAATAAACTCCACTTTCTTTGACTATGTTCATGGCAGTAGTATGAACATGACACACTTCTGTTGGTGGGGTGAAATTCATCTTCTTAATTAACAAAGTGTCTTCTTGTTAATTAAATGACTTTTATGGGCAATAAGTTTCCAGAGGTTGACTTAGTTTCCAGAAATCCCATGATGAATGATAATGTTGCAATTAAAGGGTTCGATTTGTTGGCAATAACAATCTTACCAGGTTTTGAATGACCCAGGTCAATTACTCATGTTATAGCCTATGTATCTAAGGGCAAAAGATGTTCATGACTACCTAAAAGGTAAGTCTTTTTGCTGTCTCTCCAGATGTCAATTTGAGGGACTTTTCAGTTCAGCTACAAAGAATGAGCCTTGAGAAGGGCAACCATGTAATTTGTTTTCATAAACCAAACATTTGGAGACTGAAGGGGGTCCTGGCAATAACTCTTCTAGGATAATGGGCAAAGATTCCAGACAACCTGGGATTTACTATCATGCTGGTCACCTCTTCTATGAAGTTTGCAGGCTAAGGTCCAAGTTGAAGAATATGAATGATGCAGGAATTTTCTATGGGAGAGATAAACGACAGGTGATGAAAACTTAATAATAAATCAGTTTGAACAGCAAAATCCACTGTGACTCTCAGAATATTAAATCACAGGAACTGGAGAGTTGGCCTAACACTTAAAAGCATTTATTGTGTTTGCAAAAGACCTGAATTCAGTTTCCAGAGCTGAATAGTTTCTGTCCTGCCCAGTCCTGCAGCCATTCAGTCCCAAAGAAACACACAGAGGTCTACATTAATTATGAACTGGTTGGTCTATTAGCTCAGGCTTCTTATTAACTCAAATAACTTACATTAACCCATAATTTTTATATGTGTTGGCCACGTGGCTTGGTACCTATTATCAGTGAGGTATTCTCATCTTGCTACCACTGTGTTTGGGTGGTGATTGCAGATTGAATCTTTCCTCTTCCCAGAATTCTCCTGTTCTGGTTGCCCCACCTATACTTACTGCCTGGCTACTGGCCAATCAGTATTTTATTAAACCAATAAAACTGACAAATCTTTACAGGGTACAGGACCATTGTCCCATAGCACAGAGCCTACTTTGGATGTTCACAACCACGTGTAAGTCCAGTTCCAGGAGATCTGAAATTTCTGGTCTGCTGGGTCACACACTTGCCTCATGAGTTGGGAGAGAAGTGTTTATGTGAGTTTCTGAGATATGTGAACTCTTAGAAAAACTGTTTGTTACTATGTTTGATGTAGATATTAATAATTTATAAAAATAACACATAAATAAACCTAGAAAATGCAATGTCTCTACGATGATTTGTGAAATGCTGTGGTGAGAATGAAGGTCTCACAGGATTCAGTATTTTCTCAGGGCTTGGAGGAAGACATGTCAGAAGAAGTAGAAGAAAGAGACAACGTAAGACCCAATGTTTTCATTGCAGAAAGTAGTTTTAAAAGAACATATCAAGAGAAAATGCATGTATTAACTTAGACGCCAGTAAATCTGGTAGAATAGTAACGTTAAATACTAAATGTAGTCTTTCTCAGGAGTTTGTGAACCTTATGCGATATTGGATATATTTTCTGTAACATGATTTACATAGAAGTTGATCAGTCAAAGACTTTGAATTCTGTCGTTTCATTTCTCTAGGCTCCAACTATATTGTAACTATCGCATAGACATGAGCTCTTTGATTCTCCTTCCTTCGTTCGTCCCTCTCTCCTTTCCTCCCTCCCTCCCTCCCTCCCTCCCTCCGTCCCTCCCTTCTTTTCCTTTTCTTCTCTTCTTTGTTTTCCTTTCATAGTTATTTTTGCTAGTTTGTCTGGTTTTTTCCCCTTTTTAAATTTTATTTCAGGGCATCAAACCCAAGCCTTGGAAAGAGCATACTCTGGTGAACTATGCCCTCATCCTCTTTCTTTCACTCTGAAAAAACAACTGCCCTGGGAAATCAGCCTCGGAACAATTCTGTATGTGACACTGTCATGCCTGTGGTGTAAATGGCAGTTCTCAGAACACTGCCTTGAGATGCCGGTCACATGTTTTGGGTCCCCAGTATGTGATGAAATTTCTACTGCTAAATTGCAACTGAAATTTAATATATACTGAGAGACTCTATATAATGAGTTTTGAATGTCAATTTTATGATTCTTTCTGCAGCATACCACATGAATTTTTAAATTGCCCTTTAGGCAGGTCAAAAAATATCCAAAATAGAAGACATACCTTTCAAACTTAATATTAAATATCAGAGACCCCACTGACTATTCATATACTCATTACAATTGTCAAATGAGCTATGATTTTTAAGTCACCATTAAATCCACAGAGATAACAGAAACCTAGATATTTACCAAAGGAATGGATACTCACCACACCAAAACTGTGTTCCAATCATTGATGAAGCAATAATTTTAAAATATGGTTGAATTGTTTATTATTCGATTAAAAATTGCATTGTAGCTCAAGGGAAAATTCATGTTACTTGTAAATGTGGCATGATAAATGTATATATTTAAAGGGGAGAAAGTTAAAATCATTATAATTTCATATAAACGTTTTAAAGTAACTAAATGTTTACATGAGATGATGCTGTGACAGGCAGTTGTCTTTTATACTCATGAATGTTCAGACTTTATTTATATTCCTGCAGTCTTAATAGATAAGAAAAAAGTGCACTCTGGGAGAGGAATGGCCACATGTCTCTTTCAGCACAAGGACCATGTCATAGCAAAGCTGTAGGCTGTAGTGTATGGTGTTCTGAGCCCCAAACCAAAGACTAAGAAAATTTCAATTACTGGAAGGTGAGGCTTCTTTTCTCTGTTGTCAGAGCAGCTTCCTCTGGATATATCTTGCTTTTCTTTGCTTTAATATTCCCCTGCCTGCTTCCCAGACCCATCCCCGCTTCCCTGTTCCTTCCTCTCCTTTTCCTTCTTTTCTGCTGCCGGACAGTGATAATTAGGAGCAGTTTCAAGGAGTCAATCTGATGCTCAAATTACACATCTCTATTTGCATAGGAAGATGCAGTTGTTTAAACATGAGACTTTTCTGGTGGAGCAAGCTGACTGAAGCTATTTTGACATTTCCTTTTGTTCCTCTGTGGTTCTTAGCTTTCACATTCTTTCTGTGCCACATCTCTCTGACTGTGCTTCCCTTTCTCGTCTATTTAATTTCCCAGGAAATTATAAATGAATAACATCTTTTTGAGACAACCCCTCACATCTTTCAACTCATCTGGATATTTTCATTATTTTCCCTCCAGTACATGCTATGATCTAATGGTCTCAGACAAATTTTGCATATTTTTATAATTCATATAGGATTTTCCTCTCCTCACTTCTCTCTGGATTTTCTTGATCATGCTTGCTTATTCTCACTCATTTCTTTCAAACATAATGAGTTCCAGAGTCAGCTACAGTAGATTGCCTGCTAATTTCCATACTTGCTAGTGCATGTTTCCCAAATTGGAATATTGTCAGTCCGCAGCAGAGTCTAGACTGGTTTTGTTTTATTCCTCTGTGTTTGGATAAGGGAACTTGTTGGTTTTCTTGTTGTTTCAGAAATACTTTCTCTGTGCACTGTTCTGTGACACAGATTTTAACCAAATGAGATTTTTATCTTAGCAGATTTTCTGTTTGTATTAATCAGGAGCTACACGCGCTATGCCCCCATTAGTTGACCATTAGGGTTGGAGAAAGGAGGTAGTGGCTTTTCCTGACAAACAGAAACCCTGTTACCAGATTTCTGAGGAATGCTGCATTTAGGTTTCTGTTTATTTGTTAAGAACCATTCTGTTTATCCAGCAAGTATCTGGCCTGAGCGGGGCTTGGGCCATCATCTTAGGACATTGTCAGCAGCAGTGCTGTTTGGGGCCCACTGTGTGACTTGTTATAACATGGAAAGTTAGCATAATATGCTATTTTATTTTTATTTACCCACTTTTGTAGTACTGAAAGTTCTCTCAGTCTTCGTGAATGGTAAGCAAGTACTCAATTTCTGAACCTTTGTTTTTGGTGTTGGGGTGCTTGGTCCATGGCCTTGTGTGTGCTCACCATGTGTTCCATCTCTGAGCTACGCTTCCAGGCCACAAATAAAGCAAAACATTTCTAGACACTATAAACATTTCCCTACTATCTCTCTATTGTTTAGAAAAATATTGAATTAGCATGCCTCATCAATTTCTAGGATCCCTTTATATGTTTACATGATGTGTTGGCTAGTTTTGTGTCTACTTGACAAAGCTAGAGATATCTGAGAAGAAAGAACCAGAACTGAAACTACGTTTCGATAATACTGGATTGTAGGAAGCTCTGTAGACTTTTGTCTTGATTAATAATTGACGTAGGAAATCCCATATTTCACAGTGGTTGGTGCCATCCCTGGACAGGTCCTAATGTCTATAAGAGAACAGGCTGAGCGAACCCTGAGGAGCAAGCTAGCAAACAGCACTTCTCCATGGACCCTGCTTCAGTGACTGCCTCCAGGTTCCTGCTTGGAGTTCCTACCTCAACATGCTTTGATATTAGACTAAAAAGTGGGATGGAAATGAAATAAAGCCTTTCCTCCCCAAGTTATTTTTGATCATGATGCTTTATCGCAGCAATAGAGAGCAAGCGAAGACACATAGCATTATTATTTTAATGTATCAGCCATGAAGAGTAAGGGGAGCCCAATATGTAAAAATAGTGAGTAGCAATTATTCATGTTTATATTTATATTTACATTGTCATGCTTTTTTAGAAAATGACTTACAAATATTTTTTTTGCTTTTTAAATCTCTTTATAATGCCATCTTTTATCAAGAAAACAATAGAGCAAGTACATTTTCTTACTGCACATGAATCAGTGTGAAATGGCTTTGAAGTCACAGATTTCAGTTGCTTCATAGCCCAACCCAGAGTATGTATTTTGGGAGACAATGTCTGACCAACCTAGAGTAATGCATATTCTATGGGGAATGAACATCGATAAACAAACAGTCTATATACATTCATAGAAGTTTAAATATAGACTACTACATTCTGGGCTCTGCAAAGGGCGCGAAGAATAAGAGAGATTAAAAGTTATATGTCTTTTTCACCCTCAGAAATCTGTCCATAATTTGGCAATGAAGCAGTTGCAGGAAGTACGCTATAGCATAGAAATGGAAGCTTCTTCTAAAACATTGTAACTGTGAATTGGGTGAAGAGTTGTTTTCAGTAAACCTTTCAGAAAGTTCTTCTCGAGCTTTCCAGCCTTCGGAAAGACTTCAGTCTGCTAGAGCTCGCTCCTGGGACTCATCAGTTCAGCAGTCAGGCTGAGTTATTTCTTAGATTAGTGGCCACCAGAGACATGCACAGTGTGACTCAGGGAGTGCTGAGAGCTGCCTGCAGGTTCTCTGAAGCTGAGCAGTGGCGAGGGAGGTCGAGGACAAAGGGACAGAAGCAGAGGAGATACTTAAATTCCTCAATCCAGTGAACTTTTAATGTTAAGAACCTGAGGACCACTATGTTGGTTCTTTTTCATTAGACTTAGGGCCCATCTGAAGTGATGTTTCTGTCTGCCACTTGGGTGATGAAATGACAAGTGAAGGAATTAACTCAAGAGATAACTGGAACAACTTCTCAGCCTCTCCAGTTGGATCTACCCTAGGACAAGGTTAAGGGTCTCTCGGGTCCCTTCTGTTGTCTCCTAACCCCAGGTGACATTTGTGTCCATGTTTAATGAATGCTGACCTGGATGTATATTTTCATTTTATTAAGGTGAGAATTAGAATCTCTTTCTGAAAGTGACCTCAGAATTAATTATTTTCATCTTGTGCAAGTACAAAGTGCAGTGGAGGAAATACATTATAGGCAATATAGAATCTGGAATTCAAATGATTCAGAAATGACATGTTTTAAAACACCAAAATACATCCATTTCCTGGACTTAACGTTCAATCTGAGGAATGGAAGCAAAGGCCTGTCTTCCTAATGCTTAGGATGAGAAGGTAAGACTATTTCTTGTTAAGGCGATACTGGCCTACATTCTCTGGTACAATTGGGCAAAAAGGTGTTTTTTTTTTAATTTAATAAATGGGAACTATAACTGGAAATTACTTTCTGTGGATAATTTTTTAAACTTCAACTTTTGTCCTCTCTTTCAGGCTTTATACCATGGAATTCTTCTGTATCTATTTAAAAGGAGGTAAATCTAGTTTCCCGGAGTCAGTCTACTCCCATCCTCCCGCGAGGCCTTAGAAGAGACGTTGTTTTAATAGTCTAACAATTTTCAAATGCAGAGGGAGAGTTTAAGTGGCATTTTGAAATTACTTGCCAGTGATCCCAGTTGTGGATTGTAGCTATTTGTGTGAATGAAAAGCTCATCGCTCAATTATCAGACCTCTTCTACGGCGTTTCTAAGAGAATATGATAGCATCACCTCTAAGCAGGAGCCCTATTTTCCTCCTCAGATTACTGTCTCTTACCCCCGGGGATGCTGCTTCCCTGTTAACTGTTCTCTTTTTAGCTCCCGCTGAGGTGTGCGTATGGCTAGTCAGCCTGCAGCTTTCCACATTTCAAAGGTGTTCATCTTGGCTCTGTAAACTTGCATATCATCCACAGTGCATTCCCCAGAACCACTGGGTGTCAAAAGCAGCACCGTAACCCAGCCACTTTGATTCTTTCTTAAAATTGGCAGAGACGGAGTAAAAAGACCTAGCAATCCCCTGTCCCCGTGACCTCACCCAGTTCAATAAGACTAGAGGTTTGACTGCACAACCGTAATTTCTTTATACACAGTGAGTGGTAGGTTCATGGTTTTCGGTTAGATTCATTTATTTGACATCTGGAGGATGTTATTCATCCAAATCCCAGGCCAGTTGCTGGGTGTGACTAGTGGGAATAGTAGTTCATATTTCCTGGGGGATTTTGGTTACTAAAGAGATTTTGAGAATAAAAAAAGTTGAAGTTTAGGACTGTGGAGGTTGTACTTGAAGAATGAGATAATTGCTCTGCTACCTTATGTCTCAAAATGATTGTGAGATCTCAGTAAGATATTGCACGGTATGGTACCATCTGCGATGACAGTGCAGAGGCAGGAGGGAAGTCATGGGAATTATCTGGTGTTGGGGGAGTCCTTGACCCCAGAGCTATAGAACTGGGTCAAGATTAGGTTGACCTCAAACACCAATGGGCCAGTGACTCTTCTTACTCCACTCTGGCTAGAGTATTGACATAACTGGTTTCTCTTCAAGTCTTAATTCAAACTGAGAAATACAAAGGCTTTCAAGAACACATCACTATATAGTTAAAAATAGTATGCAGAAATACGGCTTCCTTTAGACTGAGTCGGTAAACAATGAGTCTTTCTAGGTCAAGTCTGAAAATAAAGATTATTTTCCTTGCTCGTGGATAAGTATTTCATTCTCCAATTCACTGCTTTTAGCTCAGCCTCACAAACGCATGCCTGAGAGGATGTGAGATGAACCACGTGAAGCAGAGACACACCACTAGGTTCCTGCCTCAACTACATCTCTGGTAAACATGACTTGAGTTTATGTAGAGGTGGAACTACATTAAAAGTCTTTTCTTTATCTTTTCTTAAGATTTGTGTGTGTGTGTGTATCTGTGTATGTGTGTGTGTACGTGTGTATGTGTGTGTGTCTCTGTGTGTGTGTTTATGTCTGTGTATGTCTGTGTCTGTGTGTGTCTGTGTGTGTCTGTATGTCTGTGTGTGTCTCTGTGTGTCTGTGTGTGTCTGTATGTCTGTGTGTGTCTGTGTGTGTCTGTGTGTGTCTCTGTGTGTCTGTATGTCTGTGTGTGTCTCTGTGTGTCTGTATGTCTGTGTGTGTCTATGTGTCTGTGTGCGTCTGTATGTATGTGTAGTCATTCAAAAAATACAGCACAGGTTCCATGAAAATAGGGGGCACTGACAAAGGTGCTTAGAAAGTATAATCTTCTGTTTCCTTAAATAGAAGTTCACTGCTCAGACAGTTAGGGTATTTTTCTTTTAATTAAAAGAAAGCTGATCTTTCCTTAGGAGATCTTAGATAGCGTACTTGGTAGACATTCTCTTTGATGGGAGGCTGTTGACAGACAATTGTATCTACTGTCCCCAATGTTCTGCTTGTCATGACATTTTATGGAAAGCTCTAGAGATATCACAAGCAAGTAAAGGTGTTCTCAGATTCCTTGCATTACCCTTAACGAATTCCCTATGACCACAAGGCCAGACATATTTTTATTCAATAACATGAATGAAATAAGGAAATTTTTTTCTTTCTAAAGCAGGGATTTCTTTCCAAATCTTGGGTTTAGTCACTAACTAAAATGACTTTGGATATAAACATGAATCATTTAATAACACGATAGAATTTGTTTTATAGTTTGAGCATTTATGATCTTTTAGATGCAACAAATACCCATAGAAAAGTACCTTTGTTTTTATGTAATAAATATTGATAATGGTTTTCTTGTCATCATCAAACATAAATGACAACCCGATAGAAGAGAGAGGAGCAAAACAATCATCTATGATGTACTGTTAACCAAGTGGATGTGTGTCTCAGACAATCAATCTGTGTCAATAAATCAAGAGATTGTCATGGTAACAACCTCCTTGCACATCGAGAGTCAGAGACAGATCTGTGTGGCCTTCTTTATCATAGGTAACTTCATACAAACAAATTAATCTTACCACAGTCTCCATCTTTACCGCTCATTCACATATAGAATTCTTCTTAATGTCATTGCATAGTTCCTAGATTAATTAAACAAGATTGCATAATAGCCATTGTGATAGCAAATGATCATACTAAGGTTTGTAATAATCTGGGCAGCAGAAGAATAGTTTTATATTAGTAAAATTTGTGTGTTCTTCTGTGCTATCAATGAAAGTCTAGTTAGACAATTTGAAGATTACAATTTCCATTTGGAAAAACTAAAAAAAAACCTCTAATAGTCTAAAATATTATTATTGCTATTTTCCATAATTTCTATGTACGTCAATGATTGTTTCTGTGTCAAGAGCACAAATATTAAATTCTGAATAAATCAAAAGAGACCTTTGCCAAATCTGTTTTGGCTATTTAGAAGTTAAAATTGATGTAGTTTTATCAGCCAGTTTTCACTGCAGTAATTTCAAATAAATTTCAAATTATGATGGTGATCCAGAGAAATCATTCGTAAAGTCTTTGATTTTGCTTTAAATGCAAAGAATATTTATCTTCACAGAGAGAGATACTAAAGGACAAAATGTCAACAGTTAGAAGGGGGTTGGAAATAGAAGGAAATTATAGGGTAAAGGATGGGGGAAGAAAAGGGAGGGAGAAGTAGTGACAGAGAGAGACAAAGACAGACAGAGACAAGCAGAGAGATAATTTGACTCTATAACCTTCTCAGCTTCAACAATTCACAAGTGATTATGATTGTCTGAGCAACTTCCAGGTGCCATGAGGGGGGCCAAGTGACACATTAGGTTCCAGAGCCAGCGGCCAATGGCCATGGGCAGGCATGGAGCTCTGGATTCTTTCTACACTACTGACCGGGAGGCAGCTCCATATGCTTGGCTCCTTTTTCTGGATGCCAGTTTCCTCGCCTGTGTAAGCAGGTCACTCAGTAGTCTAATAAGTTTAAGAGGTAATGAAGTCATACACAGAAAATAATCTAAGCATAATGTATTTCAAATAAAGGATGTTTTCATTGTCTGACAAACTAAGCTAGAAATAACCAAAGACGTTCTCACATTTAAGAAAATGGCAAAATACATCTCGACATTGAAGCTGTTTAAAGTTGTGTGTTAGCATTATAGCCTCAATGACATTAACCATGTGAAGTTACACAAAGGTAAGCTTCTTTTCCAGTCCCCAGTATATGGAATCATACCACAGTCCTCCAGTATATGGAATAATATCACAGTCCCCCAGTATATGGAATAATACCACAAAGAGCACAGACCACTAGACTGGATGGAATCAAGCAATATGAAACTCAGTGCCCATACTCTAGATGACCTGAGAACCTTTCCCTCTGTGTAAGATTTCATGTTTAAAACATAAGACCAAAATAAGACATACCACAGAGATTCATGCCAGGTATGGTTTTCTTCATATTTATCTTTTATTGAATGAGAGCGGAAAGAAAGGAGTAGAAATAGTGTAAAGTGGGACCATAATTTTATTTGGTCTTTTAACTGGAATGAAAAATTCAAATATACAATAGAGAAATGGGGTTAAAAAGCTTGGAGTTATTTATTCTAATAAATACATATTAATGATTGCCAGCTGAAAAAGAACAAAAAGGAAATATTCTTATTCTGACTGTCAAGAAAGAATAATAACATGTGGAAGGGTACAAAAATGATCCACCTTGTTTACAAAACAGCTTTTCCCAGTCAATGGTCCTCATGACAGCTGACCTGTGCAGGTGCCGAACGCAGAGGGCATTCTGCTAGCTTGCAGACATTTTCATCTCCACACAATGTCTTTGAACAAAAGAGAATGGCTTTTGCTGTCAGTATAATGGGCTGGCAGAGGTGTAAGGTATCGCTTTTCCTGCATTTGTGTGGAACTTTTTGCCGATCCCTGGTGCCCCCCGTGTCACAGTTATCAATCCCTGCATGGACGAAGACTAGAAGGCAATTTTGCATCCTGGAAACTAAACTGGTAGAATTAACTATTGTTCATATTAATATTATGATTTTCATCATGAATTTCACATTCAAAATGGAAGCAAACTTCAAATTTCTGACAATATTTTGCTGTTTTGGGCCAACTTGGAGTAACTTTCAATAAATATAAGTTTCTTGGGATATGCCTGATTCCTCCATGTAAATCCACAGAAATCTCTACTCATTTTTCGTCCAGACAACTATCCTTTATTTTGGGAATAGTAAGTTTCTCCTATGTTTAACATTCTGGGCAAAAATTGTTGATATGGGACTTGTTATAATATTTGGTCTTCATTCAGTTTCTCTTCATTTTAAGAAAATTACACTTGCTGCTGCTGTCTTGTGTCTGACGACATAAAGACAGGTTGTAATTTAATGTAGAAGGACGATCACCAATAAGCGCTTAGGTATTAACAGTTAGCGTTTTGTAAGAGTTGGGCTAGTGTCTATCCATTATCTTACCTGATGAGGGAACCAGCAGCTACTTTATGAAATAGACATTTTCATTAACTTTCTTCAGAATCATTACAAATTTAATTCGCATCATTTAGAATTGCCCAATTTTCAATCTTATTGTCAAAAATGTTTGTTCAGTATCTGTAGTTCTTTCTGCAAATGGGATCAGGCCACGGCTCCAACTTCCTTCAGCTTGGCCAGCTTTCATGAAAACTCACTACTAAACAATGTGTTGAAATTCCTCTTCAAGAGACAAAATTCAGGTGGCTCTTCCCTTATCTCCCAAAGGCAAACAAGCTGACCCAGTGTAAATTAAACACAGTTCCTGTGAGTGGCCTGAAAATTCCAAGGTTGCTCTAATAAAGACTCAGTACACTGCAATTTTGTTCTTCACAGTGAGAAACAACTTCAGAAAAACAATTCTACTGTGTGTGTGTGTGAGGATACAGAATCAGAGCCAGGACGAACTGTGGCTGGAAACATGCCCAGCTTCTTGACATCATGACACAGCTCACTGCTGGCAAAGAGTGCCTTCCAGACATTATGTGACAGAATAACCTGCCTTACACACACACACACACACACACACACACACATACACATAGTACATACACACACACCATATACACATGTACCATACACACATTCACACCACACACATACCATACACACACACCAAATACACACACACCATACACACACACTAAACACACGTCTTATCCATGTCTCACACACACACACATCCCACTGCCCTCTTCCCATCGATGCACAATAGTGATGACAGTGGATTCTGTGTTTTATATGCTGAGCCCTGAGTCATTCTTCTGCTAACTGGCAAAACAGAGCATAGAGTTACAACACTGGAGAAGTCAAAAGAGTTTCAAGATCCTGTTAGTGAGCTGAAATACAAGGGGAGGTAAATAAATGAAAATATTAAATTTTCTTTCTGGAAAAATAGAGGTATGGTGGTAATAACAAAGTGTGATAACCAGAAAAAGCATCGGGAATATGGACCTGGAAAAGTCTGTCAATTTTGCCAGTGTTCCTAGTTACAAGGACACAGAACCACCTTGTTTGTACCCAAGGTTGTAGCACATGACTTCTAGAATTACCTTGATTTGGAGAAGAATTTTCAACGACTACGTAAACAGATAATGTTCCATAATTCTCGGCATATATCCATAACAGAACCACCTGGACATGTGGGTGGTGCAAGATGTATATTTCAAGAGCACAGTCCAGTTCCTTGGGCCCTGGAGAGATTCTCAAAGCTAAACTTCCCACAGCAACAAAGGCACCCCTTCTGTGTTGAGCGTCCCAGAATCCCCAGATGTTGACTTGGAAATTATGAACTAACATCTGCAATCAGGACCTTCGACTTCTTTCTATTCCATATCTTAACTCGTAGTTAGCATTTGGAAGTTCTGTTTGTGAAGACTACTGCTAAACTTTTTCTTCATTTCCCTTTTTTCTCTCTTTTTACTGAGTTTCCCTTGAGGTGCAGAGAGTGGGAGTCAGTGATTCACATATTTCAGGCAAATGTTCTGTTACTGTGGATCATGCTTAGCTTTTTTCTGATACTCTAAGTGGGACTCATGAACACAACAGTGCTGGAATCTCCAGGAGGGGGAACCTCATAAGAGGGAGTAGGTCAGTCCTTACAGGTTTGAGGCAGTTTTGAGGCTCCACTTCCTGAGGTGACTAGTTTTGCTCT
The DNA here is from genome assembly GCA_004026605.1 of Ondatra zibethicus. NCBI lineage: Eukaryota > Metazoa > Chordata > Mammalia > Rodentia > Cricetidae > Ondatra > Ondatra zibethicus. Next base: position 127,209 of record PVIU01001329.1, on the reverse strand, counting down.
TCCTGTGTTCCCACCAGGTCACGCAGACCCAGAAATGCCGGCCCAAACCCGCTTTGTTTGGCAAGTCCTACCTAGACAATGTGTTCCAAGAATGTGGCCAAACTCATTGTTTCCTTTATAAATAGAATACCTTGTTTGTTTGTTACAGAGACCAAAAGCCAGCATGGAAGTGAGAAGGAGAAAGGCAGTGTCCATAAATGAACCCCTGGGGGAATGCTTGCTTCCACTGGAACATTCTAGACATTGACTATGTCACTTTCAGTTTCCTGACTGTGACACTGCATTAAGGGTTATTATCCTGGAGAAAACTGAGCAAAGCATTAACATAATCTCTCTGCATTGTTTATTAGAACTGTCTACGAACCAACAGTTCTCTCAAAACAAGAAAATTAATTCTAAAAAATAATGAATTCACTTAGGAAAATACTGAGACCAAAGTGAATAACAAAGAACTAAATACATTCTGTACACAAGTTCACACAGGGCATATGAAATAGAGTTTTGTTTTTGTTTTATTTATTTATTTTTTTGAGACAGGGTTTCTCTGTAGCTTTGGAGCCTGTCCTGGAATGAGCTCTTGTAGACCAGGCTGGCCTTGAACTCACAGAGATCCACCTGCCTCTGCCTCCAGAGTGCTGAGATTAAAAGCATCTGCCACTAAAGTCAGTCAGCTAACTTTCTTATGAACAGGTGCTTGGAATTATCGTATAATGACCATCAGTGCTCACTAAGTTTCTTGGGTGTTATTATGGAGCAGAATACAGTAGAGGTTTGTTCCAATTCCTAATATCAAAAATAGTATCTAAAAGGAAGCAAATTAAGACCATTTAAAATGACTCTTTAATGTATGGAAACTATCCTCAACTTGTTCTCAATGATGGGTTGTTATGCTGATAATTAGCTGCAACAGGCAACATCACAAAACTGAGCATCAACACTAAAATATTTCATCAAAAACTCCATTTTCTCTGCCTTGTGGCTCAGGGCACTCATTGAGAGCCATAAAATTTGGCTGCCGAGAATAAATGGAATTTAACTGTCCCCGACCCCAAGACCCATCACCACACTGAAGAAGAGGAACCAGGGAAGAGGAAGAAGAGAAGAGAGGAAAATAATTCTGAAGTTGGGATTGGACAATGCAAGGTGATGAGAGGAAGTCCCTCTCTGAACTGTGTTCTCCCAACAATGTTTACGTGAACCAGGTGAAAGTATAAGGACAAGCATCAAGAACTTTGAATGCAGAAAGTGGCCTCCCACCACACAGACACAGGAAACCGGGATCCCATATGCAGAGTCAAGCAAATCCTCCAACACTAACTCACCATTTTTACTATTTCTAATGAAAAAAAAAACTTTATCTATGAAAACCATCTTGGTTTATGTAAATTATGTAGACATTATACAATTGTGCTGTAAGCTCTTCCTAAGGCCCCAGCTGAAAGTAAGCGTCCTGATTGTTGAACAACTACAGAATAAGCTTCAGGCTCTGAATCTCATGACCCAGAGAAAGAGCAAAAGGTGCCCAGTTACTGAAGTATAGTAGTCAGTTCTGCCCCATTTTAACAACTCAGTTTGGAAGTGTTAGGATTCTACTGACCTTCCCTGTCACCTGGATACCCTGTCGCTCCACCCAGCTCCAATCTCCCACTTCCTGCCAAGACAAGTTATTCTCATGCCTCCTCTCTCCCTCTCTCTCTCTCTCTCTCTCTCTCTCTCTCTCTCTCTCTCTCTCTCTCTCTCTCTCTCTCGTGTATTTTCTCTCTTCCCTCTTCCCCCTTACCCTTATACCCTTCCCAAGACCCACTAAAAAAACTATACCCAAGCGCTCCCGGCATGGTGTATCTGTCTGCACCTGCAACCTGCCAGGGTCACCACACAACCGTAATGAAATTACCGTGCATGAGAACGGATCCTAAGGCACAAAACGGAAACCGCTTTAAGAGTTTAAGTGGGAGAGAAGGTGTGCAGGTCTGTGGAAACTTGTGTGGAAAGAGAGCACGGAGCCGGCATTTCTAGCTTTTAAAGGCTGTCTAGTGCTTGTGCACAGGGGCTTACATAGCTGCGTCACATATGGATCACGTGACCACGTTGCACATACCTCTTGTAGGGCTTGAGGATCCTGGGTGGCTATGTAAGTTGCCTGAATGCTTGATGGTGCATGCATGACAGTGGAACCAGGAAGTGCCAGCACCTTGGGGTGGCTAGCCATTTTGCCAGAGCACTGGTAACTTCGGGTGATGGAAATAATAACAGGAAGTTTTTAGACTGTTGCTTTAGAGTGATGGCAAGACCTCACATCATGACAAAGAGCATGCAGCCGACCAAAGTTGCTCAGCTTCCCTTGTGAAGGAAACAGCAGAGGATGAAGGGGCTGCAGCTCACCATGCTCTTCCAGGAACTTAGAAGCTTCCTTTCTCCTGCTCCGTTCCACTGCATATAGCATCCACCATACCTCAAGCCCGGCTTTATCTGATAGACCTTCAGGGGACACTTAAAATCAGGCTTCCTGTCAGTTCAAGTGCAGTCCAGTGTCTTGGTGCATGCATGTATTATGTCTCCCAGTGTTACACAAGAGGGACCAAGTCACTCTCATTAAATTTTGTTTGAATACTGGGCTGTCACCAGTTTAAGAGATCATGTTATATATTTGTTAACTTGTCTACTCTGAGGAGCCTATGGAACAGAGCCTTGCCATTCGTACTCTCGGAAACTCAGTAATGTATGCTGAATGAATGATCCCACTTTATTTAGACATCATATAACACTATTAACAAGCACAGCTGGACTCATTTCATGAATGATGGAATTAGATTTACTGAGACTGAATAATGCATCAAATTTTCCAAATGGGACTAGCCTTGCCTCCTAAACCCCAAATGTTTGCAGGAACTTTGAAACATTTGAAAAGAAGGAAAGTAAACAAAAAAATTGTGAATAAGTAGTGTGCCGTTCTATGTACACAACTCCTTACTTCCCGTTTGTCATGTGTTGCCATGGTTTCTTTTACCAATACATTCATTGGTAGGAAAATAGCCATGTTACTTAGCAACTGTACTAACAGCACATACTGTTTTCAAGCAAATCATAACTGGATGATAATCTACATATACCTTCAGTTCTATTTCTTCTTATACTATATTTATTTTATTTTTACTTTATTAGCAGGGTCTCACTATGCCTTTCAGGCTGGCCTGGAACTCTCTATGTGGACCAGGTTGGTTTTGAACTCAGAGATCAGAATGTCTCTGCCTCCCAAATGCAGGGGTTAGAGGAGTATGCCACAACACTTGGAGAAATATATTTCTTCATTGCTATCAATTTTGAGAGGTGAACAAGAGAGTTAATGTAAGTTCAAGGTTATTACTCACAGATATAGACTTTGTCACAAAAAGAGAGATGAGTATCATGAAACATTAGATGCAAGAGGAAATATGAACAGATGTGCTCCAACTCTGTTGGTTCACCATTTGGGTGAGATGAGGTCCAAAGAGCTTCATGGTCTGGTTTGAGAGAAAGCCAATAACAGAAACAATAATCTACTATATCTATTAAAATGAATGATGAAACACAAGTAAACAATGGAGTTTCTCGGTTCTCTCTGAGACACAATGAGGTGTTGAGAAATGAACTTCCAATAAAGCCAATTTAAAAATAATCGAAATAAAAGCATACTTACAGAAACTATCAGGTGGTTGTATTTTAATATATTTCATATGCACAGATTGACACGCCTGTATTTGACAGCTTCTATTTTTTTTAAAATATGTAGCCTTTTCTGTTCATGGAAACTATATTTTTCTTATCTGTGTGGCTGAACAAATACCTTCCCCCCAGGCCTGCACACACAAGAAGAAGTACAGAGTAGAGGCATTATGAATTCCTCAGTGACAAACGTGAGCACAAGGCTCTCTGATCTTTCCACGCCAGCCCCATGACTGGCTATTATTTAATAGAGTTGAAGAAAATAAGGTAAATCAAAGGAGAACATTTTTAATTAGTGCTTTAACTCTGTGATTCATGGTGCCTTCTTAAAGAAAAATGCTCCCACCAGTAAATGAAAAACTCATTATTTCTAAATGCTGTTTACTTCTTCTTAATGATCTCCTCTAATAGGCAGATAAATTGAACAACAGCGTTTGAAACCTATTAGCCTTAACATTTTCACAGGAACCAAATTTAATGTTGTGCTGTAGGTTGTTGATCAACTAATCTGAAGGTAATGAAATATCAACCTGCAAAGACCTCTATTAAAGGGCACACAGCTCACTTTCAAACAGCCGCATGGCTCAGCTGAGTCTGACTCACATAATGAAGTAACCGACGCATGTTACAGATGAGATCAAACTGGCCCCTGGGAAATCCTTTCTTAGCAGGTCTTCATTATTTGGGGTGCTGACAAAATTATTTGACATAACAGAAAACAAATATTCCAGGAAAATTGGTGCAGTTTATCTTAAACTGTTTCATAATTATTATTATTATTACTTTAAATCTTGGAGCCTAAGGCAAAAACCTCTTAACATACAGGGGCTAACTCCTGATTCAAGGCTAATATTCAAAGAACTGGTTGCTGTCAGAAATATGTTTCATATGTTTCTCCGAGCTTAGCAGTGTCACAAATCCATGTGCTTTGATGTCCCATGAATGTGGTAGGGCCTTGGTTGACCGACCTATAGTTTGAAGATTATAATTTGACCTGCTGTAAAGGGCTTTGTAAGACGATGACACAAGCCAAGCATTTACACATGTAGGTCATTTATCATTTTTATTAATCATTGGTACGATTGTACTATAATACAATAAAATGGAATAAATAAAAAAATCACCAACTAATGGTGAATCAAGCATGCAATACGAGCAGATGAGCAAAAAAAGTACCCTTGGTATTTCGAAAACCTGGCTTATTTCCCTCTGCGGTTCAGCACAAGTAAATTCTGAAAATGAAGTAGAATCGTGATTGCCATCTTCAGTTTTTCTCCAGTGCCCATAAATCATCTAAATATAGAGTCAGGTGAGGGCTAATTTATCATGGCTTAAATTTACATTTTTGAGAGTGTTACGGTATTTGTTTATATAAGGTAGAATATATTTGAATATGCTTTCGATAGCTGGTTTTCCATCACACTTAATTATTCAGAGTCTGAAAAACACATCAAGCTCTCAAATCTTTTCTCCACATACATTTAAATTCTTCTGGTCCTTTGGTTTATAAATGCTCATTGTTTTCATAATGATTATGTTGATGCAAAGTGAAATTAGGCTGTTCTTTCTGCTCTGGTAATAGGATGAGTTTATTGTCCCTCTATCTTCGTCTTCCTTTCTTTCTGTGGCATGTTCCAGTTTCTTCCTGGGCAGGTCCATCATCTAAAATGATGTGATGTGCATTTCAAACATTGTACAGTTCACAGAATGACCTCTCACCTTCCCTTGAATCAGTAATTCTGGGCTCATACCCTACCTTGCCACCATAGTTCTCACCTGTGCCTATACAGAGGACCCTTTTCCTGGCTTGCTCCTGTTCTCCTCCTTCTACTTCTGAATAAAATCCTTGCTTCTGTGAAAGTCTGTCTTTGAATACATTTTCAAAATGGCCAAATTACCTTCATCTTTCAGACTACAGCAATAGTGACAGAACTATATTTATAGTCCATTCTTTTATTCTAATTTTTTATTTATGTGTGTATGTGTGTGTGTGTATGTGTGTACATGTATACACATGCACAGAACAACCAGAAACCAGGATAGAATATCTTGAACAGGAGCTAAAGGGAACTGGGAGCCTCCTGACATGAATGCTGGGAACAAAATCAAGTCCTTTGCAAGAGCAGTGTATGCATCTAACCGTAGAACCATCTTTCCAGTCTTCCCTCTCCCAGTCATTCTTGACCAGTACGCCCACTAGAACACCCAATAATCATTGAAAATATGTCAGCTATCTCCAGAGAAGATAGTCAACAGGTACATAAAAATCTTATCAGCATAACTAATCACCGTGGCAATAAAAATCAAAACCACAGAGAGAGCACATGACTCAAGTAAGAAAGCTCTGACCAAATGATTCAAGATAACAGCCCAAGGCAGGACAGAGTATAAAAAAGGAACATTTGCATACTGTTGCTATTAGTGTGCATTGGTGGTGTTGTCATGGGTATCAGAATGGATGGATGTTCTGCACAAAATTAAAGGTAAAACTACTATGCGATGCAACAATCCATTGCTGAATGTATATTCAAAGAAAACAAAATTAGCTTGTCGATGGGACCCATGTGTGTCTATGCTTATTGCAGTGTTTCTCATAGTTACTAAGTCATGGAAATAACCCAAAGTCTATAAACCAATGAGTGATGAAGAAACCTTAGTACATGTGCACAATGGAATACTGCCCAGCATTAAAAAATAATGAAATCTTATCCTTTGTAGCAGGAGATCATTATGTTAAATGAAATAAGTCAGACAAACACACCACTTGATCTTTCTTGTGCTGAATCATACAAATGCAAACTGACTCTATAGAATTTGTAAATGAAGTAGAAGTTACCAGATTCTTGGCCAAGTGGTGTGGAGGTAGGTACTAAGTTACCAGATTCTTGGCCAAGGGTGTGAAGCTAGGTACTAAGTTATTGTTAGCTGTAAGAAGTTTCAGTGAGAGGTTGCACTGTAGGATGATTACAGCTGACAATAATATACATTTCGAAAAGCTAGCAGTAGGATTTTGAAAAATTTACCACAAAGAAATGATATGTGAGGACATAGTTATATTTAATCTAATTTAAATATCACACAATAAAGATATGTATAGAACCATTATATTACTAGATTATTTTCTACAATTTTTATGAATCACTTAAAATAAATTTTGCACAAAAAAGAAGTGAAGGAATATAGTGTCATTTTCCTGTACTTCAGAGGTCTCCAGTCTCCCACATAAAGGCTCAGAGCAAAGCAGAAGTTGTTATAAAAGAAAAGTCTATCAATAGAATGAATCTAGGTGCAGCAATGCTGTGGGACAATGGTCTGTACCCTGTCAATTGTATTTTAATAAAATGCTGATTGGCCAGTAGCCAAGCAGGAAGTATAGGCAGAACAACCAGACAGAAAGTAGAGGCGGGTCAATGAGAACAGGAGAATTCTGGGAAGCAGTCATGACCCAGCCACAGAAGAAGCAAGATGTGACTGCCTCAGCAAATCAGGTACCGAGCCACATGACTAACATAGACAAGAATAATGGGGCTAATATAAGAATTAATAAGTCTGAGCTAATGGGCCAATCAGTTTATAACTAATGTATACCTCTGTTTGATTTCTTTGGGACTTAACAACCACGGGAACCAGGCAGGACAGAAAACTCAATCAACATAGCAAAGGCCAAGCGGGAAGGCTAGCTTCTCTTGTCAACACAACACTATTCATAATAATCTAGGAGACACAATCATCTCTGGAGAAGGCTTTGGAGAAGGAAAGATGGTCACTCTGAAAGTGGGTGGCATCATCTCGTAGGTTGAATAAAACAATCAAAAAAGAGAAATCTGACTGTGGGTGGTTCTTCATCCCTTTCTTCATCCTGGCCCCAGACGAAACACAACCAGCTGCCTCACCCTCCAGCTTCCATAGCAAAAGCTACTCTCACCCCGGTGCCTGTCCATAGTGGATTGTCTCTTGGAAATGTGGCCAGTACTTCAAGCCCTTCCATCTCGTGTTGTCTTTGTCAGATATTTTGTCACAGCCACGAGAAAGGCAACTAATCCAGAAAAATGTTACAAGAAGTGGGGATGTTGCTATGAAAAGCTTGACCATGAGATTTTCCCAAGATTCATTTAGGTAGAAAAATATTTCCTCCATAGGAAAGAGCCACGGGTATTTGAAAATAGGAACAGAGTCACAAAATGTCAACATGTTCTTTTGAAAGACCTCTTAAGTCTGTGCATTACAAGCTTTTACCATCTCTAGAGTACACTCCAAAGATCCTTAGATAATTTCTTTTAATTGCTCTTCCCTTCCTTTGGAAAATTAATTAATGATTTGTAAGGGCTTTTTGGAACCACTTTGTATTAACGTAGATTCTCTGAAAGAATATAACCAATATGCTGTATATAGAGAGTTAATAGATAGGCTGGGACTGGCTACTGGGAAGTCTAAAAATGGCTGTGTGCTTGCTGGAAAGGCTGAAAAACAGGTTGCTTCTCAATCCAACAACAGGATGCCTTAGCATTGTATTGGACATATCAAATTTCTATGTATCATTACCTCTCTCTCTCTCTCTCTCTCTCTCTCTCTCTCTCTCATCCTCTAGCATGCCAGCTTTTCCTCTTAATTATAGCCCTCCTTTGGACCCAACTTCATTCTTAATACATGTCATATATTATTGACTCATTTAGCAAAACTATATGAGATTAAAAAGTTGTCTTTGTGTTATGTATCATTATTTTACTCTTATTATTATTGAGCAATGCTTTGGGTTGATGAACATTTTCTTTCAATATTTTCAAGATAAATTTTCTACAATAAGTTTTTCTGATGCAATTCATTGTTGAAGTATATTAATCGCCTTCAATTTGTGACTTATCACTATTTCTTTTAAGATTTTCTCTTTATTGTTACTATTTATTATATATCACGCAAATATATTCTTTTAGAGATCCCCCTTGAAATTATTTGTAAGTATTGAAAATGGTTATTATTAATCCTGATTTAGCTGATTTTCTATGTGTATTTCAGTACATATATCTCTTAAGTTCCTTTGATTTTTTATTCCACATCTGTCTGTCTAAACTCTGTCATCTATCTCTCTACCTATCTACCTATCATATATCTATCACCTGTTTATTTATCATCTATCTTAGTTTCTATCCATCCCCCTGCCACTATCTGTCTCTGCTCCTTTGACTCTGTCTCTCTTATTTTTTTTGAGACAAAGTCTTATCCCCAAACTCATTGCATCATCCTGCCTCAGAATCCTGTGTCCCAGGTTGCTGGGATTGCAAGCATGAGGCCCCATTTCCAGCTCAAACTTCTTATGTGTTCAATTTCTTTCATTTTTTCCAATGTCTGCTAACTATAATAGAAGAACACATTTTGAAAAAGCATACAGAACTCTTTAAAATATGGTATAAGTAGATACTACTAAATATAGACAAACTAATGTCTGTAGAAGAGAAAGACAAAATAACCCATAGTTGCTTTGGTAATAATTATTATTAAAACATTTTTATTGATTATTAACAATGTTTGAGAATATATTATATAAAAACACTTTGGGTATACAACAGATAAATTCTCTTTTTTATTTAAAAAACAAAATCCATCCAGGTGGCATGGCACACATCTATAATATTGAGAAGTTGGAGGCCACTCTGGGCCACATACAGAGCTCTTGTCTCAAAAGAAAATAACATAAAAATGTGCATTGTGTGTAATTATTCTTAGCTTGGCCAGAAATATGCTGTCTGTAATGGTTAAGCATAACTTGGATGCTTATTCTAAAGATGGACAGAGAACATTCATCAATTTTGATTTTCATTTTTGTGAGTGTAAAGACAATTGTGAAGCAGAAATGAAGACAATAATAGTTTTAAAAGCACTCATCCTCACCCTCCCCATTATCACTATGATCCCAAATGCGGAGGTTCCAGGAGAACATCCCTGAAGGACCATTGGTGTCCGTCCTTACGGCCACAGCAGTCCATCCCCTGTCTCACTCAGAGAACTCAGAGAAGCAGCATGAGCCGCACTACAACAGGACTGACTGCTGGTCATGACCACTCAGGAACCAAGCAACAACCTTTGGTCGTCAGGGCTGAGCAGTATCCGAAGTGAGCTTTGTTCTCCGAGGTGAAGGGATGGAGGGCATTAACGGTGAATGCCGCCTGTGAGAGGTGAAAGCAGTTGCTCAGAAGGAAAGTTCAACTTGGAAACTTCAGCTCAGCTAAAAGCAAGCAGAAGGCGAGATATTTTATGTGGATAAGAACCGTGGACAGCTGCAGGGGATTTTTTTACTTCATGCAGACTAGCCTACTAGCAAAGCTTAAATGCATGCTGTAATAAAAACATTAGCAAACCTTCCACAGACCAATTAACTCTCTTCCTCAATTTTACTGAAAACCACAGCAGGCGTTTACTGAGAATCCTTTTGAGGTTAACTAGAAATATCATTAGAGAGAGAGAGAGAGAGAGAGAGAGAGAGAGAGAGAGAGAGAGAGAGAGAAACACTGTGTACGGCCACAGTTTATAAATTCTGTGAAAAATGGCATGAACCAAATGTGTTCACTTTCTTAAGAGGTAAAAGAGATACTTTAAATAACGGATGACCTCCAACACAAACAAGTGATCTCTTTACTCAAGATGGGGCATCAAGATACCCTACTTGCTTTTAGAATGCTTCTGTTCTGCAGACTTGGGGAATGGGCATGCCCTTGCTTCATGAAAGAGCTATAAACATCATTCAAAGTCACAGTGCATGAAAACATTGTCATCCATGTCCCGGCTATTTGCATTCCCAGTTCCTCTTTTGCTGTTGTTGCTATGGAGATTACTATCTGATTCCACCTCGCTACATTTGTGGATGAAGTGGCAAGTACTTTCTGTGGTAGGTGCTACCTCGGTGTCTCTGTGCTGTCTGACTTAAAGAAAAGTTGGTTAATCCTGCTTGTGGAACGTCTTCTGTCTTCCCCATTTATTCTGACAGCCTTGATGGGAAAAAAAAAAACAATTCTGAACCTGTTCTCCTTTCTGAGTCTCTTAATAAGCTGCACATTTTATGGAAATGAATAAAGCAGGAAGCCCATTTCGTAGCCTCAGTTTTCATAAGCAGCATTGTGTAGGCAGGAGCGAAACGAGATCTCAACATTTCAATAGCCCTTCACTTAGGGGGAAAATCTTATGCTGGGATAACCCCATTCAAAACTGCTCAATTGCACTAATATGGGAATTTAAGAGAAGCAGAAATCATTAGTGCTGCTTAGCCCATCCCTCAGATATGTAACAAATTGCATAGTGAGGTTCTCCTGAAGAATGCCATCTCTCTTACTGATACTGACAGGACTGTAATATAGCTGTGGCATTTTAATGCTGGTGCGTTATAAAGCTCCAGATGACAGCTGTGTAGCCAACGGTTCCAAGCCGTCAGAAAACCCAAGCTGCACAATACTCACAGCTGGGCCCATCGATCAAACGGGTTTTGCTCGAATGAGATTCGGTGCCTGTCGGGTAATTAAGCGCTGCGTGTTCTGGATTTTGGAATTTTAATCATGGCAGCTAGATTTGGAAGAAAATAAAACACAAAGCTCTCATCCTTGCCTTAGCCCGTGATGAAGATATTTTGAGTCATAGAAGGATCTAGGGAATCAAGGCATGCCCACCAGCAGAATCAGATCCAATACTTGTTATCAGCTACATTGGCCATGATATTTGAGAACATATATATGCCAAGGATTTAAGTCAAATAGCCATATGCACCCCGATGACAGCAGAGTGCCCAGTGTTCCCCACTTCTTGCTAGGCAGTCTCTAATCAGAATTTTGTTGAAGAAAGAGACCCTTGATCCAAGGGCTCGGATAAAGTGGACACCCTTTCCACACCTCACAAAGTCAGCCATGCAGGCTTTTTCCAGAGAACACAGGAAGTTGTGAGTTTAGTGGCATCATTGCTTTCGAAGCTGATGGGGATCCAGGTTAAATCAAGTTCTGGTGCCTCCATTCTGTCTTGAGTCTGCCTTCCTAGTACACTGTTGGTTTCTGGCTAACCCTTGCTAGCAGTGAACTGGTCTTAGCTAAGTGCTTCAAATGTGTTCTAGTACCTGCAAACTTCAAACCAGCTGTTAAGGGTATGGCTTGGTATTTTATTCTTACAGATGAGGGACCTTGAGGTAAATATTAAAGCATCTTATTTCTAGTATTTTTCAAAATACCTATCATTATTATTATCTGACTGGAAAATAATGGAAACGAAAGATTTGAGAATGATCACAGGTTCACAGTTCTGGCAAGTGCCAAGTGCAGATCTGAAAACCAACACCAGGCTATTGACTCTGAAGCTGTATTCTTATGCCCTAGACCATTCAAGACCCTATCTCAAGACAGAACTACAGCTATCAGAGTTCCCTTCCTGTGTCACTAGGGACATAATGTGTCTTCCTGTGTGTCTAAGGACAGAGGAACTCACTGCCTTGTTTTCATCTCACAGGCCAAGAGCTTTGCCATAGGCTCCCAAGGGCTTCAACCACACCTCCTATGAAAAAGCTCTAACACTCAGACCTTATCGATAGTTCAGGACTGCTATGGTGCTCCATATGCCACCAGACTGCCCTGCAGCTTAGAGAAGGGAAACAAGGACAGTCAATACTCTGCCACCCCCCCAAAAAATTAAACAAACATGGCTTAATAACCCATGGCATCTATATGGATTTATGAAATACTAGATGCACAAAATCTAGTATTCCTTAACTTCTGTGCTCTCCCTTCAACATTTCAAACAATGAAGTATTAATGGCAGATCTGCATCAGAAAAGAACAATGCCCTAAGCAATCTCATCAACCCATTAAATATTTATCACACTATCACACAAGGAATTTGGTTTTTCCCTATAATGGATGTTGGCTGAAACTTTCTGGTATATTGTAGTACGGGAAACATGGTGAGAATGAAGCAGACGTATTTAGACTGTAAAAGAGATCTTCACATCTACTCAAACTTATGAGTAAACATGGTGAATTCAGAGGAGACAAGAGAACAGTAGGACCAAGTTTTGGAGTTTGGAATAAGTGATGTGAAAGAAAAAACAAACAAAGAGACATCATGGCACTGAGGACTAACTGCATCGTCTCAAATCTGCCGTATGTGTGTATACTTCATTGCTGTTTTATGCCTTGGGTTTCTTCTACGAAATGAGGGCCACCCAAAGGCTTTCAGAGAGCATTAGCTAAGTTATCATTGTTCACACGACATGTGTTATCCAATGTCTGCGACTCTGGAAATACTCTGTCAATACCAACCAGTGGATCCATCTGAAAAAAATGCCCAGGAATGGATTCTACCAAGTTACATCTCTTTGGGAAGACCATAGTCACTGGAGCAAGAGCTGGGCATAATGTGAGAAGTTAAATGAACAAAGGGGAATGAGATGGAGCTCACCATGAAGCTCTGTAGCTGCGGGGATCCACCTTTGGATGAATAAGCCAAAGAGCCCCTGGGGGTGAAGCTTGCATATCAGATTTTGAAAGGTAGGCATTAGATTCTGACATTTGGCCAAACAGGAAAATCACTGATGTGGTAAAAGAACAAGTTTGAATTTGATTCTGAGAGAAAAGCCAAGCCATTGGAATGCTGGTGGCATCCTGCCCACTTCCTACCTCCACCACGTTTGTGATATCAGATTCTTAACTATCTGGAGATGTGTCACATTCTCTTAGACTAGAAGAGTCCTGTGAGAGACTTCTTTCCTGCGCTCTCCCACACCGTTTCTTACATATCCAGAGAACAACAGTTATTGGATTGTGCACCTGATCATGTGATACAAGAAGCAAAGTCCATCAATACTGGGAACAATCCATGTTCAAAGCCCCTTATATGTTAGGTCACAAAGACACACTTTTTAATGAATTTAATGGCTTTTCTTAGGAATAAGCAAACCATAAGCTACTTTAAAAAAAATCACTGCTTTAGTAAATCAGACCATGCAATCTTCTCCCAAATGCCAGGTGCTAAGGCATGGAGAGGTCAAAGATGACTTTTGTTAAGGTACAGAGCTTCATTTGAACTGAGAAGGAAGACACCAGATAGCAAATGTCCAATGATACTTCCTTCAGCACTTCAAATGATGCAAGCCAAACATAATCAAAGTTATAATATATAATAAAAAGAATTTTATAATTTTATAATGATGGATTTAATTTTGGAACAGTTTTAATAAAAAGCATCAATAAAAATTGTAGAAAAATCATATCCACTGAGACTGACGTAAGACAAGTCTTAAATGCACATTTTATTACACAACTGAGATTGTGCCTATGTTTATGTGCATAATTTATGTTTGTACATAAATATCTGATTTTGGTGGTCATAGTGGACATCTGGCATGCTATGAATTTACAAATGAATGAATATTAGAGTAAAAAGAAGATTTAATTATTAAGGGAGCTCTTGAAGTACTTTTCAATGTAACAAATTTCAAAAAGTAAATTGTTTATCCAATAAACAAATGTGGATTTCACATAGGACAAAAGCAGTCAATCTATCTGTGACTTTACGTAGCATAGCGGGCTGCAAACAAAATAGAAGTCAGAAACTGTCTTATACATTCAGGGCTGGGAGAGCATTTAATGGCTGGCCAACACTAGTCCACATGGTGATATATAGTTCTCCTGGGTATGGGCTGTCAAACTGAGTTAGTGTCAATGAAGGAAAATGGGAGATGGAGTTTCAGATGTCCTCGTTCAGCTAAAGAGAGAAGCACAGTTCACAGAGATTTTACCCACGGAGTTTTTTTAAACAACCATTCAATACGATGGATATGGGAAGGCTCAGAGGAATACTAAAGACACTGATAGACATCATCATTTTAAAAAGTGAACCCAGGGAACTGCGTCTCTCCTTCAGCCTCTATAGAGCAAACGTATGGTTTTAGAGTGGTGTTCACAGGGTCACTTAACCGGTGATGTGAAGGTGGAACACGCGTGCTTACACAGCCTTCATACAGCCAGCCCTCTGTCATGACCAACCCATGATCTCAGAGGAACAAACCAACGACAGCCATTGTCTCTAGGCCTCTGGCCATCCCTCTTCTTCAGGAGATGCTCCCTAATCCCAACGGCAGTATCAGTCAAGATAGTGGGAGCATAATCTTCTTACTTTTTATTTGAATACACACCAGAGTATTGGCCACCCATGCTGAAGTGTAAATATATACCTTAATAAGTTTCTTCAAATCAGCTTTTAAACATGTTATAACCATATATACTATTCACTGGCAGCAATGATTTACCTTTCCTTTGTTAGATTCGGCCATTTACATGGTGCCTGAGAGCTAAATATTTGGAGCTACCTCTTTGGATGGCCCCTAATAAATTCATCAGGATATCACTGCCTTTGCCAATAAAGCACGGTCTATGTTATTTGGTTGTTTTAGCTTCTATGAAGATAATATGGAAAACAATAAAAGAACGGATGTTGGCTGCAAGAGTGTCACCTCCAACCACCACCAGAATTGGATACATTGGGTTATCCAGTTATCCTTTTTACTCAGTAAGCCACCCGTGGACGTGGTCTCCAGTTAGTCAAACATGAGTTCACCTCAGACACCTATGGTATGCTAAAAATGCAATTTGAAAAGCTGTGTTTTAAATTTTCAGGTGGAGTTAGATATTCCCTTTACATTTTCCCCTTCTCATGGGTCTCAGGATCAAAATGTGCTTGAACCAAACTCCTCAACTTCTCTGGCATTATTAGTGACTGCAGAGCCTTCCTTCTGTTCCACCACTTTTTCCTCCTCAACCAAGAGATACCTTCCAATGTATGAATAACAGACTCTCACTTGACCTGTGCTCTCAAACCAACTGTTTAGTATGGGGAAACAAGACCAAGCTTTTGACATTTCTGTTAGTTTGCTTGTGGTTTTTAGAAAGGTCTCGGTCTGTCCTAAACTGGCCTGAAACCCACTTTGTATCCCAGGTTATCCACATACTTATGGCATTGGCAATCCTCCTGCCTCAGCCTTCTTTATACTGGAATTGCATACATGAATCATTTTATATATAGGAAATAAGAAAGAATTCTAAACAAGTATGAAAGTATATAAATAAAATAAACAAGTATTAAGACTCAAAAACTTCCTCGGATATTAATCTATGGAATAGCTGCAGCATCGATGAGAGCAAATGTGTGTCTTACTGGTAAATATTAAGGTATAGAATATACAGAATATATCAAGCATAAGTATGCCATAGCTTAATGATAAATAGATTAAAACAGTCCAAGGGCAATCATGAATAGATCAGGAAGATTCAACCAAATACTGAGCATGGATCAAGTATGAATTCTCAAAACTCACAAAATCTCACAGTTTAAAAGTCTATGGGAATATATGTAAGTATCAGAAAATGTAATCTCTGTTATTTGGTCCTGGATACTAATGATAAGAAAATCTTAATAAAGGCCCCAGTCAATGCTTGGCTTCAGAGTTCTGCCACTATCTACAAGATTGAAAAAAAAATGAAGGTCACTTTCTCTGTCTGATCCTGAATGCTACTTTTTCATTCTCCTGTCTCTTATTCTCCCGAATGGAAGTGGACAGAGGCTCTAGGAAACCTGAAGAGAAGGTCACAAAGAGGAGTGAGTCACCTGGTGAATGTGTGTCACTAAAGAAGACCTCAGTAGATCCAGATGGCCGGGTGCCACACAATGCTAACACAGCTCTTCATCTTGGGCACCGCAAGAACAGGCAATGTTTGTAATTGTGTGCTAACATCTGTCTGCAGACGGTCTCCATGGCACCCAAGCATGTCACCCAAACAAAGAAAAACCACAGGGAAGCCAAGACTGCACCATTTTCTGTTTTTTAAACTAAGGAATCAGGCCTTGAACTGACAGAGAATCATCATAGACATTTGACATTTATGGTACTATTTAAGAAGTACCATACTGAATGGTTGCTTTTATATCAGCTGTACTGCAATAAGCAAAGCAGACGCTCGGTGTGAAGCATGTCTGACTGGCCACCTCAGTTGGTGGCACCGGAGTCCCGGTAGGACAGGAACTGGCATGGACATGGTATTTACTCAAATTTTTCCCACATCCATCACTTATTAGTTGTTCATCTCTGGCAAAGTTGTTACCATCCTTTGGCTTCAGCGTGCTGTGTAAACAGGGAGAAGAATGCCCTATTCATTAAAAGAGTTAAGTGTGATGCTATCTAAAGCCCAGATGAATTACATATTAAGATGGACCTACTAGTAAATGTAAGCTTTGATCAGGCTCCTTACTGGTCATTATAAGTAGTTTATTGCTGCTACAAAATTAAAATGACTTTATATTTTTTTCTGGTCAGTATTTTCAGACACATTCATTTGTTGGCTCTTTTCCAACCATGGGATGTCATCTTGAAAGCTTTCATAATCTATGAATATTTATTAAAATTCTATCCAGTTTGCAAGTTAAAATTGCAGTCTCATATCTGATTCAGTCTGTCCCTCTTGCCAATGCTTAATACGCTCCTGGAATGATCTAGCGAAAGGCACAGGCCCCTCAGTCATGCCCCCTCCACACTCCTAAACCTTACACCCTTACCTGACAGGGATCAACAGACAGGCGGGGAACGGGGACAGATGACCTTGTGCAACAGGAACTCACTGTTGAACTCCACCCACGGGAGTCACTGCTCCTCCATCTGAGGCAGGCTTGCTGAGAAGTGGCATTGGTACTGACTGATACCCACCTCGGGCACAGACTCTCCTCTCAGTTCTCTGCAATGATACTGATGTGTGGCTCCATCTGACCCATCTGGTCTCCCGCCACTCTAGCCAATGCTAGCCCTTCTGAGACCTTTCCCTGGGGTCCTCTGCTAGGGTAAAGCTGCCTTTGGAGGTTTCCACTGTGCTAGGGAAAGGTACACATTCTCCTTATGTCCACGTGGTCAGGATGGTTGCCAGCCCCTTGTCTTCTCTGGCCTGCCTCTGTCTTGTATAGACAATAGAAGGCAGACAGGAAAGAGTGTTGGGGAATGGGAATTCAAATGTGGCTGTGAATCCCAGGCTTTCCTTTTCACTCAGTTTCTGTAGACAACCTCTCCATCTTTACGCTCTCTGTATTTATCCAGGCTGCTGTGAGTAACAGAAGGCCTTAGTGCTTCAGTCTCTGTGAGGGCCGATGACTCACTGCACACTCACACTGCCTTCCCTGGAGACTGAGAATTCCTTCCTCCTCCCCTCCCACCCTTCCCCAGACAGTCCCCAGGGCTATTATTTTCATGGGTCTGGTTCTGAGGACGTCTGGACATGGTGATTCATGGTCCTTTTTAGCATGTGGCGTGAGATGTTATTGTTAGTTCTCACACATGGATACAGACACCCACTACACATAGAGGGAAAGGGAAAACCCTCACCCATGTTTGATTACAACAAACATGTAGTATGAAGAAGGAGAACACAAAGCATATTCAACAATGGAGTTGCATACATGTCAGAATCACAGATGTTTGTCTGAATGTTGTTTTACATTCCACAGTGTAAGCCCCATCCTACTGAACCTTAGAAATGGAGCTTGCTTTCTCCACTAGCTCACATAGAGGGATTAAGGAGAGTGGGATGTATTCTTCTGTCAGCTGGTCTTTCTGGTCCTCTCTGTGTGAATTCACTTGTGGAAACCTGAGGGAGGATCACCTAAAGTGTCTCAAGTTCATTCAGCCTGTCTGAGGTCCAGTTCATCTTAGCTGATAATTCTTGGGTCATATGATTGCTAGTTCTGTCTCTTGGGTGAATGTGCCGTTGGCTGGTACACACCCATCAATGCTTAGGCTGACTGAGATCAGCAAGCTCTCCCTGGTGACTAAGTCCTTCCCTGGCATGTAGACAACCAGTCTCCATCAGCTCTGCTAACCTCAGTAGACTTTGAGCTCACTTGCCCCCACCTCCACCTTCAAAAGCACCACGACAGACACATAGGCCCTTCAGCCAAATCTGGAAAGCACAGGAATTGTGTGTAGATGCAAAAATGTGGAGCAGCTTATTATCCAGTCAGTCCTTTTGCCCTCTTGAAGATAAGAGCTCCCTGTCTCAGTGAATGATTTTAATATGCTTTCTCCGTACCTGTCTGTTCCTTTCCAAATGTTCAGTCATCAGAGAACTAAGAATTGGAACCCCTGCCTTGTTCCATAAGATATCCCAAAGTTCATCACCTAAAATGTCACCAACAGAAGAAAGGAGCCATTGCTATTTATAGGGAAATTTTTGATAGATAATTTGTTATATTAGCATTACTTATTGTTTCAACTTAATAGAAACAAAATTCTGTTATAGTATGATTGTACTGCCCCAATTAAAAACAGAAAGTAGAAAAAAATCCCAATCTATAAATCTGTCAACTATTTACTATTTTGTTGGCGCATGCTATGGGATTTTGATGAACAAAGAATATAAAGTCAGTTACCAATAGCTCAGGTACCTATGAAAATAAATATCCTCTAGGTTTACACTGTTTCTTCCTTGTAGAAAATGATATACTAACTTCACTTAGGTCTTGTAATCATGGAGTCTCGAACTTGGTATTTGAATATACAATTATCTTTAATGTGTAGAAAATGTCACAGTGAAGATGAAGGTGATTCTACTGAGCAATTATATCTCATCCATCATATAAGTTATTCTTTGAGCATCTACCACTATTGATCTACAGCTTGGTGATGTTGAATATAACATGATTTAACTCACAGTCTCAAAATCAGTAATCAAAGGTTTGACTTTAAAGGCACTTAAATCCCAAATTATCTTTGAAATATCCTTATGTTTATTTAACTTGTTTATTTTTAAAATTACTGAAATCTTTCTTTGTGCTAGTTAAGCAATGTGATAAAAATAAGAACTAATGCGATAATGATCATGCCTATTTAGGCTAATCTCATGAAACTGTCTCAGAAATTGGATTTTCTGAATATTTGAAAGAGAAAAATAATTCGGCCTTTAACTCAGTTCTCTCTCTGTGAGTGTGTGTGTGTGTGTGTGTGTGTGTGTGTGTGGTGTGTGTTTGGGGATGCATATACTAACTAGAACTTTCCTTCTATGTGTAATGCGTATTTGCTTCTTGCTTTAGACATCTGTGTTCATTCCTTCCAAAAGAATGATTAGTGTCTGGAAACAAAGATGGGATTCATAGGAACAAAGAGTCTTTTGCCAGGTCTGTAGTAGCAATGTGAAGTAGAGAGCAGAGGCAATTAGCAACAATTACTGAATACTCACCCTTCCCAAATGTTGCAAGAATGTGCCAGCCAGTAACTTTAAAGAGAACAACGATCCCATCTTAGTGTTAAAAACTGAGGTGGAAAATCCAAAGAAAAGCACTCATGTGCTCAAATGCATTGGTAACATTCGAAAACCAGGCAAATCGGCTGACAGAGCTTTGATCTGCAATACGCATGCTTGAGAGATGAGGATGTTGCCACAATTGGTCCCTTGTTTAGAATGGGCTCTGTATAACAAAGGAACTGAATGCAAAGTCATACCAGATGATTCTATTACAATGTAGGGGAATTAGAAGAACCAGCAGTTGCACATGTAACTGTGAAAATGACACACAGCTTGCTGAAGGTCATCCACAAGCTCACAGGAAAGAGCCACTGGGCAGGCACTTCGGTCTCTTCAGAGTCTTGCACCAGAAGTGCTTTCTGGCATCAGGAAATGATACAGCACCACAAGGGCCAGAGTGGCTCCTGCCCAACTAGGTGTTCTAAGATATTGACATGGGTAAATCTTCTCCTTTTCTTGATGGAAATCAAACTCCGAATATGCTCGATAAAGGCCTTTAAACTGTATTCCAAAGTGGTAATGTTATTTGGGTTCAAATATATCTGATATTATCTTCAATTATGGTATTTTTCTGTTAATTTTTTCTCCTTAATAAATTCTCTATGTGTTTAACAGTGCTTTATCACTATGTGAGCTAATTGGGCTTCTGCTTGCAGTAATGCTAGCTAACAAACACTTCTGCTAAACTTTAATGGAAGAGAAACAATCATTCGTACATGCTTAAGTTGGCGAGTGTTCTGCGCATGAGCTGATGGCCTCAGCTCTTGCCCGGCTTTTTTGCCCTCCACTGCGCTGCTTCAGGTCCAGGCTGAAGGAAGCTCCTTAAGACACGCTTTTCTCACGACAAAGAGTGCAGGCCCCAAGAACATAACCGAATTCATTCGATACGCCATTTGAGGCTTCAGCTTGGGACACGGACTGGATCTTTTCTACTTACAGTTTCATCAGCACCAGAATGCATTATCGGACGGGCCCAAACACGAGGTCTGAACATCACATGTGTTCAGACCTGGAAGAGCTGCATCTCTGGCCTGTCAATCCTCCAGTGTTGTGGCAGACGCCTCGCCAGGTTGGGTATACTGCACACAGTCTTCACTTTCATTTTCCTTAGTGTTTTGGTAATGATTTGCCAAAGAGCATTTTATTTTCTTATTTAGCTCTGGCCCCTGCCCCGTGTGTTCAATCTCATCAAATCTTTATTGTTATTTATTCAGCCAGAGCTAGTTATTTCACATATTGAGTCAACCACCACTGGTTAGACACACGGTTCATCACTGGAGCCTCGCAGGCTTGAAAACTGTGAGTCTGGGTTCTCTATTGTTAAACGATTCATCTTCTTAAGGAGAATAATAATTATCCCTCAGGTATAGAAATCACAAATCAATGTAACTATGTAATGAATTTAGACTATTTAATAGGCTTAAACTTAATTATGTTGTATATTCTGCATTTTTTATTTTAAAAAATCAAACAAAAAAACCCCACTAAGCAGCAACAAACTCATGAAGTACACTAGGGTAAGACAGCTAGCTCATGCTTTCATCCTGGCCTCTGTCATTAAGATTTATAGGTCCTGAACACATAATACATGCCCTGCTTTTGATCTCTTGGTAACCTCCTTCGAGCGATACCAGGAATGAGCTTTGACCTTTCAAGTTTTGTAGAATTGTGGTCAGTTGGTACTAAACACTAGCAAAAATTTTCTAGAATTGTTAATTTTAATTTAAGACATACAAACCTTTATATGGAAATTAATCACACTATTATGCACATTTTAAAATTTAGAAATTCTATACAAATTTAATTAGTGTTTTTAATAGAAGACACTTCAAAAACAATATCCTAAGTTTTACTTTAAAGTTTTGTCCCAAACAAGAGATTTTGGTTAGAATATGACTCCAACACTCATGAAATGAGTTTACATTTTTATTATAACTCATTTCTAAGTTACTGATCCTTTGCTATGGATAAAGCATTGGACATGTTATAAAATACAATAGCCAACAGTACTGACAAGCTGATGCCATCATGAATTTCCAGATGTTTTATGGTAGAGTCATGGATAAGTGAGCCAAACAGATGAAAAAGAAAACGTAGTTTTGATGTAGTGTATTATGAAGAAAATGGTCCCTAGTGTGTGTGTTGCTTGAGGGAAGAAGGTTGAGGAAGACATTTTAAAATATCAGAAGACTGAAATGAGCCAACGAAGCAGTGCCGTAGAAGAGACTGCACCTCCTTGTTGAGTGAACACACATCCTTCAAAGTTCACAGGAAGGAAAAGACCAGGTGTGAATGCTAACTAGGGAAGGGAGAACACAGTTCCCAGAAGGCTCACTGTGGTGGCCAGGGCTAGGTCACTGAGAAGCTTTGAAAAAGACGGTCATGGTGTACAGCAGTAGTGCATGCAGCCCATCCCCAAACAGCCAGCTTTCCTTAGAAGAACAAAAAATACCACCTTTCTGCTCATCCTGCAAATTTGTAATATAAGTCACTTTCTTGGACTTTGTTTGTATGAGCAGGGTCATACAAAAAGCTGGATTGTTGAGGGACTTATATACGTTACTAGAGTGAATTAAATAAAAACCCTGAGTTAGCGTACTGACTAGAAACTGGAACTTATTAATAATCCTCACTGTAGGTTGAAGGGGAACGCATCAGACGAGGGAGGGACGTGAATAAGGAATCCCACGCTAGCTCCTAATATGGTATGATAAGGGTTATAATAAGGGATTCTTTATTAAAAGAGAACCCACAGATCACAATGAGGAACAGGAACAAAGTTCAACATCCAGGTATGGCGAGCGGGGAGCGAGAAAGCAAGTGGGCTTTTTGGTACCTAAAGCCACTCCCAACCTGATCCAGCCTCAAAAGCCATTGGCTGAAGGAGGTTCCCAATCAGTAGGTTAATCACATGTGGAATCTGCTATGTCCTGGATCCTGTGTGGCTTGGCACCTTGACCTGACTAGGGGCTCCGAGGAAGAGAATGAAGACAGGAGAGATGCAGAGACCATGACGGATGGACAAAGGAAATCTCAGGTTAGATGTGTACGCTACACGGGTCGCACCAGTCGTGGAGAAACCCAGACCCTCGGCTCAGTTGGGGTGGAGTTCTCTAGCCTCGGTAGGAGGTGTCTCTCTGCGCGGCCTCAGACGGAAACCATCCAGGAGAAGAAAGCTGAAGTCGCACATCTTTTGCGCACCTTGTAATATTTATACTCAGACTGGGCTAATCTTTGCCATTTCTGAGCTTCACCCTTATGGGGAAGATTTATCAGCTTTGTGTGAGTCTAAGGTACCGGTCCTGACATCGCCATGCCCACGTCAAACCATTCACCCAAGACTTCCTTTGCTCTTTACACATTATTTCAAGGTTTCCTCGGCTCACATTGTCCTTTCATAGAACATTATAAATGCATAGCTTTATAGCTGAACCAAGTAGTATCCTAGCAACAAAATGCTAAGCACTTTCTTTGCAGTCAGTTAATAACCTTAATATTCTCATACATGAAGGAAGGAACAGCACTGGTGATCTGAGAGAAATGGTAAAAATGGATAGAATCTGTGTGTTCCTGCATTCAGCGCCTATCCGTTAAATGCCTACTAAGTGCCAGACACAGGGAGAACACTGAGAAGCCAGGGTCAGCATGAGATCGTTTCTTATGCAATACATTATTCATTGAATTAATACATGGTATCAACTTATAAATTGCTGTAAAATTGATCTCAGCTTTTAACTGAAAATGTATTAAAGACAATACGAGTTTCCATTACAAGAGCACTTCAGAGAAAGACAGCCAACAATGTACACACGAGAGAGAGAGAGAGAGAGAGAGAGAGAGAGAGAGAGAGAGAGAGAGAGAGACGTATTATCATACAGTTAGAGACCACAGCAAGTCCCAGGGTCTACAGGGTGAGTCAGCAAGCAGGAAGTTTGAAGATCAAGATTAGGCCCAGTTCCAAAGGTCTGAGAACCAGGAAAGCTGATGTGAATTCTGGCCCAAATACCTTAAAACCTGCATCTGGGGGAAACTAAAGTGTTCATTTGTGTCTGAATGCAGGAAAAGCCAGTGTCCAGCATTAAAGGCAGCCATGAACGGCTCTCCCATGTCTGATGTCCAAGGGATCAAGCTATTGTTATTCAGACTGACGGATGAGTGATGCCAGTCACTCAAATTATAGAAAGCAAGTGTCTTTATTCGCTCTATCCCTGCAAACAGCTCCAAGAACAGGCTGACGAAAACATCTAGAATCAAGCATGATCAAATAACTGTGCCCTCCCTGGTCCTGTTCAGGTTGATGCAGCAACTACCTATCACAGGGTCCATTTTGCAAGGCTGCCGGAGTGATGCTGTGGTTAGCAATAATGACAGCAGGGAAGGAAAGAACTGAGAAGACAGGGAAAGACCTGCCGGAGACAGAGGGGAGGGCAAGGTCCAACTGGACAGGAAGGGTTTCTGTTTAGCTAAGTTTTCCATCAATCTTTAATTTGCCCGAGGACTGTGGGAAAAGGGGCTTTCTGAGAAAGACCTAAGCACTCCCTCTCCCTGGTATTCCAGCCATGATGCTACTGGTGGCAAACAGGTTTTTCACAGCTCTGACTGTGGCTGCATGTATTTGCCTGTTATATAACCAAGGTGTGGGTGTGAAGAAATAAAAATGAGAAACGTCTAGGCAGAACTGCTCGGCCCTGTTCCCAAGGGTTCTGCTGTTTCTCAGAGACAATGCTGTCGTTTTGAGAGGACTCACAAATGCATGGTTGTGACGGAAATACTAACGAAGACGCCGAGAATCCATGCCTTTCAGAAATGTTATTCCACCTTTGCATTTGTCTGCTTTTCCAGAAAGGAACATTTCTGAGGCTAATTCCTTATTGGAAATACTAAATTTCAGCCAAAATGTTTTCGCACATAATATCAGTGTATAATACAAAGTCTCTTAAAATATCTAGGTGCTTGGTTAATGTAATTATTGCTGTTCTTAATGCCAAATAGTTCTTCACTCTACCTTCAAAGACATCAATTGCATGAGGGGATTTGCTAATTGGTCTCCTTGGACCTCAGTTCATTCTGTTGGAAAGTGAAAGTTTGGATAAAAAGCCCATTATAGAATCTTCTAGCTTTAATTTTATAGTCATGATTTTTACATGGCCTTAATACCAGATTTTATCCCCGCCTCCATGTGCTGTCTTAAGAGATACCATGCTGCCCTCATGTGGTCAACCGCAAAGTAGCACACAAATTATACAGTAAATATCTTCAGCCACTTTAGTTTCCAGTTTATGACTCAGCCGCGTTGTAAGAAGTCACTTATTGGTTCCCGGCTGCTCAGTCCCAAAACAACCACACAGAAACTATATTATTTTAATCACTGCTTGGTCCATTAGCTCTAGCTTCTTATTGGCTAACTCTTACATCTTAATTTAACCCATCTCTATTAATCTCTGCATCACCACAAGGTCGTGGCACATCTGTCTCCGGCAGCAGCTCCATGGCTTCTCACTAACTCATCCTCCTTTCTCCCAGCATTCAGGTTAGTTTTCCTCTCCTACCTCTTTTCTCTGCGCAGCCCCAAGACAGTTCTTTATTAATCAATGGTATTCACAGCATACAGAGAGGAATCCCACATCACAACCATCTATAACAAATTAATTGGAACATATATCTACAAATTTCAGTGAACAATAAAGATATACATTTTTACATAAAATAACATAAATGATATGAATTCACAAATGTTATTTAAAATTAATTCATTAGTTTATATAAATATATATTTTACTTTTTCAAATATGTACTATTCAGGTGATGGGACTAAGAGAATTGTGAAATGTTCTGAAAGGTCATGATGGGTAAATGAGAGCTAAGTCCAGCATCGAGCTTGTGTTTGCTAATTACATAACTCAAAAAAGTTCCATTGCATTGTCCATCACATTTCCATGGAAACAGTCATAAATGCTTAAATATCTGATAAAATGGGGGAACTCTATTAACAGAATACCTGTTATGAAAATTGAAGTGCAAAGTGTTAAGTTTGCATTTATTCATCAAATTGTGAGCAACGTTCATGATTAATGGTAATGAGAATTAATGGAGATCAAAGGTTTTATGCCACCAATAAATGACAGTTTCCTTATCAATTTATTATCACAGTAGGATAAACTGATCTATTTGAAGTCTCTGTATGGTGTGTGTGGGTGTGGGTGTCGGGGGGTGTGATTGGGAACCCAGGGTAAGAGCAGTGTTTCTAGGCTCTCAGTTTGACATTTTATAATCAACAGGAAATAGGAAGTTACCAGGGTGAGCAGCAGCTGTGATTTTAGTTCTAAAAAAAAAAAAAAAAAAAAAAAAAAAAAAAAAAAAAAAAAAAAAAAAAAAAAAAAAAAAAAAAAAAAAAAAAGATGGTGGCTTTAAAAGCATAATGTCTTAGAGAAACTAAGAATCGGATGAAACTGAGAATCAGATACCAGGAGAGCCTCCGCCGGTCCAAGCACTGACACATTGCCTGAGATGCTCTTTATCTTCCAGGAGGCTGTGTCCTCTGAAAAACAGAGAAAACATCTAGGGGCTTACTGCTACTCTGCAGGCCCCTGCCTCCCATTGCCCAGTGATCCTGAAAGTCTTGGGTTCAGAGCCACACTCCTCTCCTGCCATACTCTGTTTAGTCACATCGCAGCCACTCCCTGACAGGCCAGATTCAGGAACTCCCTTGTCAGAGGGTGTGCGCTTCATGAAGATACTGAACTTACTTTGATTGTGTCAATTTCTCTGTAAGACCCAGAATAAGGACTTTGTCTTTCCCAGTACAGGTATTCCTAATACCTCATTTTTTTCCTATTCTAAATGCCCAAATCTTATGTCCTTTTATTGTGACTATAAAAGTCAATAATGAACAAAAGCTCTCAGTATTTGCTGGGTGGATGAAATATTTAAAAGAAATAGATTAGAGAATAATTACTATACTTATAAGAGGTAATGTCATCAAAATCATTTTCTCTTTATATTATTGATAGACAGCTCTTGGCATTATATCACTATGAATTAGACTTCTTCTTCTTCTTCTTCTTCTTCTTCTTCTTCTTCTTCTTCAACTTCTTCTTCTTCTTCTTCTTCTTCTTCTTCTTCTTCTTCTTCTTCTTCTTCTTCTTCTTCTTCTTCTTCTTCTTCTGCCTCCTCTTTGTGTGAGCCTACCTTTTCTCACATCCACCCACTGGATAAGATGATATTTGCACAGTTAACAGAGGCCAACAGCATGTAATACTTGCATGATCTATTTCACCTGTGGGAAACAGATATCTACTAAACCATAATGAAACATTAATTAAGTGACACATACAGACTTAAAGATACCAGATTTATTTTCTCAGACAATGAAAATGCCACTTGTTTGCTATTTTAAAGTATGAGATTGGAGAGAAAAGGGAAAGAAGAGAGAGATGAGAGAGAGAAAGAGAGAGCGCTGACACTGCTGTAGTAGTTGATGAAGCTAAGATCAGGCCTTTAGAATGCCATCCCCATCTGGCATACACGCAGCAGGCCTAAAGCTTTCATCTCTTCACATTTACTCTAATGCCTTCAGAATAAAAACAGTGGTTGCCATGGAAACCGCTCGTGGTCTCAGGTGTTTCTCGGGGCATTTTTTCCCCCATTAGCTATCTGGAAAAGAACTATCCATTATGGCTTTTCATTAGTGCTATTATCCCTCTTTGTTATAGGTTGACTGTAGGAATTCTATATTCTCCTGGGTTGGCCTGCATTTCTGGGAACCTGTCTTACTGTCTTTCATTGTGCCTGATAAACTGCACAGAGTCACTTTTGAAAGATGGCAGCTCCTGCCCACTCCTGGTGCCTACCACACTGCATTTTCTTCCCTTTTAATCCGCAGGGAAACTTAAATGTCACTTCCCTAGAAATTCATATGAAATGCTTTCTTGTTCAGACTTGATATCATCCATCTGGAATGTTACTGATAGAAGATAATAAAGGCAATTACCATGACCGAGGAGAACCCAATTCACACCAATAACAGCAGAAATAATCACAGTGGTGTGTCATAGTGTGACGTTTAGCATTGACTGTCCACTTGACATGACGTGTGCTCATGGCATGCCCGTAGGAGATTAACTTGACTGATGTAACTGAGCTGGGAAGCCCCTCCCTCTGTAGGTGGCATTTTTCCTGACTGAGATACTAGACTGTAAGAATGGAGGAAAGGAGCCAAGCAGTGGTCTAAAACATTGCTCTCTGCTCCTGACTGGATGTGATGTGACCGCCACTTCAGGCTCCTGCCCCCTGGCTTCCCCTACACAATAGACTGAACCCTTGAACTGCAAGCAATTATAAACCCCTTTTCCTTTAAGTTATGTTTGTCTCTCTATTTTCTCAAAGCCACTGGAAGTAATTAAGACACCTGACATTAGTAATCACCTGTGTGTTGGGCTAGCATGTGGTCCCAGCACTCTAAAAGATGAAGAAGTGTGGAATATTAGTTTAAGATGCGTTACCTTCATTCGTGCTGTGGAACATTTGTTTTAATGATGCAAAGTGTGTTGCATTCTTTTATGTTGCATTTGCTTAACTCTGGGAAGCTGTGTTACTTTGCCTGTCTAAAACACCTGATTGGTCTCATTAAAAGCTTAACAGTCAATAGTAAGACAGGAGAGAGGATAGGAGGGACTGGAAGGCAGAGAGGATAAATAGGAGGAGAAATCTAGGGAAGAGAGCAAGGAGCAAGAAGAGAAGAAGGAGAGGAGGGTGCCAGTGGCCAGCTATGCAGCCAGCCACCGAGTAAGAAGGAAAGAAAGATATATAGAATAAAGAAAGGTAAAAAGCCCAGAGGCAAAACATAGCTGAAGAGAAATGGGATAATGCAATGCTATTTATTTTATATATTCAATATTATTATTAATTTCGATAATGTCATATATATAATGTATCTTTGTCATTTCCCCTCCCACTCCTTGAAGACTGCTGCCACCCCCTCCTAACTTCATGTCCAAAACTATAAACCCAAGGAGGTCAATTTGCACAGCCCATAAACTCACCAGTATGGGAGTATCTCCTGCATCCTGGGTCCTCTACCAGTGTCTGGATTCTTAAAGAAAACTGATCCCCCCACACAAACCATCAAATATTAGTTGTTCATGCCACTGCCCTCTTTGTGTATGCTTATACTAAAAATTCAGTGGATATTTGGCACTGCTTCTCCCAGATGAAACCCTTCTCAAAGTACTTGAAATAACTGTGTATTTCCTATATAACAAATAATTATAATTTCATTCTTACTTATCTTAATGTCACCTACCCTTTTGCTTTCTTTTGTAAACCTCATACCCCTGCGTTTATTTCCGTTAGGTCTGTGGAGCACACTGAATGTGTTTCTACCCCCAGGCTCTTGCATGAACTGATACTGGAAGATGGTTGTTGCATGAACTGATACTGGAAGATGGTTGTTGCAGGGAGGCCGCTTGTTGGTTCCCAGCACCTTAGCCCCAAAATAATCACACAGAAACTGTATTAATTAAATCACTGCTTGACCCATTAGCTCTAGCTTCTTATCAGCTAACTCTTACATATTAATTTAACCCACTTCTATTAATCTGTGTATTGCCACGTGGCTGTGGCTTACCAGCTAAAGTGCCAGTGTGTGTCTCTGGCAGGGCTGCATGGCTTCTCTGACTCTGCCTCCTTTCTCCCAGCATTCAGCTTAGTTTTCCTGCCTACCTAAGTTCTGCCTTGCTATAGGTCCAAAGCAATTCCTCTATTTATCAATGGTAATCACAGCATACAGAGGGAAATCCCACATCAGATGGTCATGCAGGCCATGCTGTGAATAGCAAGGAGAGGTCTTCAGTATCGTTTTTCAGGTCCCTCTATGCAAGGCAGAACCAGAGCTGCTCCTGTAGTCTAGATGCAGAGGTCACCTGAGGGGCCCCTTGTTAAAGGCTTGGACTCCAGGTGATGCTGCTGGGAGTCAACAACACTCTAGTGAAGGTTCTTTAGGTCATCGCGAGCATGCTCTTGAAGCTGCTCTCTGTCTCCAGACTCATGCATTTGCTTATTACCCCGTCTGCCTTCATCTTTTATTGATGACAAATGTCCAAAAAAAAATGAAGCTGACTCACTGATCTTAGACTGAAACCTTCATAAATAAGAGCCAAAAATAAGTCATTTTTCTTTATATATTGGTGATGTCATGTATTATGTTATAGTAATAGAAAACTGGCTGGTACAGCAGGGATATCAATCTCAGAGAAGATTCTGTGTGCTTTTCTGAGCATCTCACTTCTGCTTACAGCCTTGGTTAGGGAGTAGTTGCCAAAGAAGAATGCTGTCTTCTCCGAGTCACAGGGATGGCTGCAGAAGGTGTGATAGCAAAGAGAAAATGGAGGCCTTTTTGCTTATAAAGTAATATGAACTTTAACTCGAGTGATGGTCACTTCCTGCACCCACTTTAGTGCTGCCACGGTCCATGAACCTGGTCCCCTGGGGCCCAATACCATCTATTTTAAATATGGTTCCAGCTCTTCACAGAGGTTGTCATGGCCTCTTACATCTGCAGAACCCACAGCTGATTTAGGTCTTTAGTTTTTATTAGGTACAGGGAGTAACTATGTCCTCCCATACGAAACTGGTGATGAAAAGTATGACCTGGACATGAAGAGGAGCGACGGGAGGGTTTTCACACAGTCCATGGAGAACAGTGTCCCTCTTGGGAAGGCTGGTGGTGCCGATGTCATGGAGATAACAAGCCCACAGATTCCTGCTTATGCTAACCTCAACAATCCTTTCACAAGGGACCCGCCTACTGGTTGACTCATCTCAACGCGTTCTCTTTTGCTATTATTAAACTAAAGTTAGTTTTCTGATGGTAATCCATGCTTTTTGAAAATTCTTTGAGTTAGGACTTTTATGTTCAGGTGGTCAACCTAAGGATAATCGCTGTGATCCAAAGAAAATTGATTTGAACTAAAGTTACGTTCCTACCAACAAATATTTACTGATTGAGTACCCACTAAATGTCATTGGTGCCTAAGAGGCTAAAGAGATGAAATCTTTGCCATCGTGAATGTTACAGAACAGAGCTATCTATGGACCAAACGATGCAGATGCTAAAAGGCAATGGAACAGCATCAGAGAAGTATGGTGGAGGCTGGGGAGGGCATTCTATTTTAAGTAGGACAATCAGGGGAAGCCTGGGGATGAGGGGACACTTGATCAAAGACAAGAGGGGGCAGAAAATGAGCCATAGAGTATTTCAGATATGCAAAGGGGCAGACACTAAGGCAAAAATGATACAGGTCCGTCCCACTTCTGGGAACCTGGACGTCGTCATCCCCAAAGGATCTGCTTTTGGCCAATGGAAAGAAGAGCACAAAAGAGCAAAAAAGAAGTCTGTAAACCGAAAGGGGAGAAAATAGAAAAGCACAGTAAGTACTCACTCCAAAATCAGAGTTTGCATTTCCTGTGTCTGTGCACATACCTTTCTGAGAAGCAGCTGTCTTCTCCCCAGGGTCACCAGGATATGTGATATATGACCAGATCTTTAAGTCACCCAGTCTCCTTAAAGACAAGCCCTGCCGCACTCCACCAGAAACCCAGCTGAGATGTGTGCGACCGGACTGTGATAGTAACTGAGTGGAACAGGCTCCCTTCGTTCCTTTAGCATTCTGTTCTCCAGGACTGCGGTAAAAAGAAAACAAGATTTTTTTTTTTTTGTGGAAATGGCAACAATTAATTAAAGTAGGTGGAAGAAAGTGGAGGGAATGGATTACGAAATAAGCTAAGCAAGAAGAAAACGACCTAATAAAACAGAAAGAAAATTAAAACTGCCTTAACAGGGAAATAATTAGAGGAGCACACAGAACGTGCCCGGCATATAATGATGTGTTTAGAAGAATTGCTTTAGTTAAATTTCACCACAAACTTTAGAAGCCGGTGCAATCTTCTTCAAGGGCAGAATCGGCCACAATATTAGAGACAAAGAAACTTCTATGCGGCTGTACAATTTTGTCATGCGTGGCAAGCATCCATAGAAGGAAAGCGCAGTGTAGATTCGCACACGTTTCCTGTCTACATAAAACCTGCTGAATTCAATTTACACACATTCTACGAACACATACTCAATTTGAAAAGACTGGAAGAAAAATAATGGGCTTAATCCCACATGGCAGGAAACACAGCAGTTCGTATCTTCACGCTGCTGTATAATCATGCCTTGGTCTCTTTCCAACTAGATAAGAAGCTAACCCCTCAAGCAACTAACAACAGAAGGCCCTTGATGATGCCAGCAAGCACCCAACAACCAGAACAGCAGGGACCCAGCAGCTTCCTACTTCTGGGCCTGCGCCCGACTTGGGCGGTGGGCGGAGCCGAGGAACCGAAAGAGAAAGCGGGCTGTGCTCGGAAGACCTCGCGGCGCCGGGATGAAGCCATGGTGGGCAAGCCTCTTGCTGCTGTGCTGCTGCTGTCTGGGCCGCGGGGTCGCCCGGACCTGGCCGCGGAGCCACCAGCGGGAGGCGGCCGCCTTGCGGGTACCAAGCTCCCTCCTCTACCTGTCCCCTGCTCCAGGGTTCCTCGGGAGGGACCCACGCTCCAGGCGCACCTTTCCCCAGCAGCGCTCGCAGCTTCCTAAAGCCTTGATTCCCCAGGACAGGGATTTATGTGATGCGCCTCAAAGCACCAAAATATGTGTCCGAAGCAAAGCTAATGGGAAGACGCACCCTCTGCTTTGGAATCCCAAAGCCTTTCCTTTTCTCCTTCCCCACAACAAGCCTGTCGCTTAGAAAGTCGCCTGCAGGGGGCGCGAGCTCCCGCCTCCAATTACTGGAAGTTCAAAAACCAGCCCCAGGCTCATTGATCCCCAGGGTTAATGATTTCCCTGTCCTGTGGACTCTGTACCACGTTACTAAAAAGTTCTTTTCTGACTTGGTGGAGATTGACGTAGAACAGAAGGAAACATTTCAGTGGCTTTCATCCGGGTTGTTTGAAAAAGTTTTCACAATAATCCTTCATTTTTACCCCAGCCTTAAAATTCGGAGATGGACCTATCAGCCGGCCATGGATACATTTTCCCCGGTAACTAGGGACACTGACTGGAATTCAGACTCACAGTTGTCCTAAATTCCTTTAGCTGATGCTAACTGACAGCTTTTTATATCTGAAAAGATGCCATGGCGGTTTTATTAGAAAAGAAAACTCACTTGTTCTGAATCAAGAATCCGTGTGAGTTCTGTAAAGTCGCTCACTGGAGGTGTATCTAGTGTTTCTTCAGCTAGCTTCTTGTTCTTTGAAATTTCCGTGGAACTCCATAGCTCTGCCTTCTTCTGCTTGTCCTCCTGGCTTGGAAAGCTCCAGAAGCAGACCATCAGGCCTTCTTTGCCTCCAGTTATTCCTTGTGTTTTACTCAATCCAAACCATGCACTCTTTCCTCCTGTTGTTGCTTTTGAGCTCCTTGATTGTTACCACACCAGAAGCAGCGCCTATTTCTCACTGAAGTTCTTGGCCTCTGTAATACTGAGTCCTGTCGTTGACTTCATCTCCTGATGAACCGGACACTGGGGTGACAATGTGTTCATTGGCTAAATAGATTATCATTTTTTAAATCTTGTATATTAGAGGCCAACAATGTAATTTTGTTACATTGTTGCTTTCCTTGTTGCTGAAACAAAATACCCGAAAGAGTAACTTAAAGAAAGAAGGGTCTATTTGGCTCACACTCCCAGGGGCCAGTCATCAGGATGAGTTGTGTTACAGCGGGCCATA
Source organism: Ondatra zibethicus (assembly GCA_004026605.1). Lineage (NCBI taxonomy): Eukaryota > Metazoa > Chordata > Mammalia > Rodentia > Cricetidae > Ondatra > Ondatra zibethicus. The sequence continues at coordinate 93,445 of PVIU01001329.1, read as the reverse complement.
CTGCATCAGCAGCCAGGAACCGAGGCGGCATGGATGCTGTGACCTGCCTCACCGTCTCATTTTCATTCAGTACGGACGCCAGTATAAGACGTAGTGCCTCCCAAGCTTAGGATGGTCTTTCTCCTTAGTTACCCTGACTTAAAAGCATCCTCAAGTAATACGCCTGGACTTTTAGTTCCATGGTGATCCCAAATCCCAGTAGAAGAACCATCAAGATTAACAATCACAGTCACTGATAAAACATGATAAAATAGAATTTGTGTTTATAGATTGTCATTTTCCTGCCTAATCATACGTGATTCTTAAGGTGGTTGTAACCATGAAAAAATATCTAGAAAACTCTTTTAAAGGGAAATGCAACCGAGAATCTAGATAGGAAAGGGAGAGGTTGGAAGTGGACAAGAACAATCCAAATCTTAGTATAGTTTAAAATCTCTGCATTAAGAACACCAGAAAAAGGTTTCCAAGCAGGTTCCTGTTTGCTTGATAGTGTGGTTGCCTTGTATTTTTTTTTTTTTAGCATCTAGTCTTTATATTATAGTTGCAAACCATGAGCACTCCTGACAGATGTAAGCTAGAGAGTTGGACACAGTGGGCTTTGTTTCTTTGGGGACCATGGCTATTAAGAAGGATTCTTCTGACCATATGGATGAAAATATGTGGTAAGGAAAGAGCAATTTATAAGTCTAAAATGCTTTATTGTCACAAAATTATTTCAGCTGTTGAATTTGAGACTCTACTGTTTTCTTACAAGGCAAGTCATGTAGAGAATCTAGAAGCTTCCTTTGTCTCACAGTAAAGAAAAAATTTTTAAAGTATGCTCTAAAGTAAAACTGAGTGATGGAGCACTGTAATTTCCACAGAACGTTCCTTAAGTGGAAGCTCACGCAGTCCCACTAGAAAAGACTCCTCTGTGGTTAATTACGGGATGCCTCATAGGAGACCTGATAAGAAATGGACAGCACGCTCCGACATGGTGGAGTTGGCTTCTGCCTCTTGGTTGCGAAACCTAGGTATGAGCGTTCGCTGATGCTGTTCACTGTACCCCTTTTGCTTGCTTTTGTTTGCATTTACCTGTGGACGGTAGACCTGAGACTCAGCTTTTCTACACCGGGACAAAGCACCCACGAAGGTCCTCTTCAACAGAGGGAATCTTTATTTTTCCTCAGTGTTTCAGTCTGCACTTACATGGCTGTGGTTTTGAACCTGTCACAGCTGAAAGCTCCATGGAGCATATGGTAGAGGGGACCTCACTGCAGTTGGGAAACAACAGGGAAACACCAAGTGTAACTGCTTTCCAACATTTACCAAAGGTTGTCTACATTCTTCGTTTAGGAGGTGAGGGACTCTAGACACCATGTTGGATCAAACAAAACCTGTCTTCATACTCCCTTCAGAATGAAAGCGACATGCCACTGAACATGTGACTTTACATACAATTCGAGGAGCGTGACCTTTAGACTGTAATGCCTCATGCTACGTCTTAATTAAATTGTGTGTGCATCCTAGCTTATTTATATTTAAGTAGATTATTATAGCACTTTTAAATGCATGGTTATGATGAGCACTGTAACCCACAGGTACCTGGGTTATCTCCTCCAAATATACCTCATCCGTGACTGCTTGAAAGCTAAAAAGTGGTGACTTGATGCTATGTAATACTATTCCCCAGATATTTTCTGATGGTTTTTAGCTTAAAGCACACAGTGTCTAAATGGAAACATAGCAAAAACTAAAAACCTAGATCAAAATATGTTTGCTCATTTGTCCTTCTGACTATCTACTTGTTCAACAGTTTATGTGTTGTTTATCCTGTGTTCTGAACTGTGGAAAATAATCTATGTGAAGGATGCTAAGGAGATATATTACAATGACATACAATTATTTCACAATAATATGTAAGTTGGGCATGGCAGAGCATGCCAGCAGTCACAATAATTAGGATGTTTGAGATAAGCTCATGCAATGTACTCTATCAGAAAATCAAAAGCATGTTACATATGGGGACACTGTAATTCACTTCTAAAAACAGTATAGGAAGTCCTATACATTAGAAAATAGATTCTCTCAATTAATAACACACATGCAAACAGTTCCCATTTTAATGATTCTCAGCTGGGAATCCTGGGTCTAAGGCTTGAAATTCCCATGTCTTGAGAGAAATTGCCAGCAGTGATTCCATGTTGAGTCTAGTCTATGTATATTTGTTCCTGCTTAGATTTACTGGACCTGTTAAAGCCTGAGGCATTTCCAGGGAGAACATTTTACACACATACATGGAAGTGACTCCGATAAAAACTCAACAAATAATTAGCTCAGAGTGCTGGAATAAAGTGACCTTACAAAATGGGCCATGGGTTGAGTTCACATAGCCCAAGTTACTTGACAGGCTGAGGCAGGAGGGTCACTGGAGCCATGGAGTTCAAGACCAGCCTTGGTATGTAATGAAAACCCATCTCTGCATTTGAAATAAACAAAGATGAAGGGCAGGTGCTGAAAACATCTTTGCTTATATTGGTAGGGCTTTCTTATAAAAGAAAGCCCAGTTAAGAATGGGGGAAAGACATCCAGGTTCCATGGCCTTCTCTGCTAATAAAATCAACAGAAAGCCCCACAAAGTATATGTCCTTCCAGCCATACATCATGTGCTGGCTGGGTGACTTTAGGAAAATAATATGCCCATTTATGCCTCAGTTAATTAACCTGGGAAGAGGCAATGGAGTGAGCAAGTACTTCATGCAGAACTAATAGTTCATAGGCAGAGCTTAGACCAGTGCTTCCGTTAACTAACCCTTCCTTCTCTCCGCTATATGTTTACTTGGTGGCTGTGAACATTCTTCTCAGAGAACAGAAAGCCCAGCAAACTGGCCCTCAGTATTTTCTTTCTTCTCTAGATACTATTGAGCACATGAAAAAGAAAAATGTGTGTATTTTATTTTTTCTTATTATTAACAAGCAAGAAAAATTTCCCTGACCATTCTCCTCACCAGGGTTTATTGAGGACCTTCACAATACCCCATGGGCTGCTAGTCTTAGACATTTTTGAAAGGCACTGTACCTATAAACAAAACGAGCTTCTGCCACTTTGTTTCCCACAGTTGGAAAAGTTTGGATAGTCGAGATCCCTGATATGGAAAGAGAGTCTTTCTGATTCCTCAGAAAAATGCTGGTTTACTTTAGAACTTCAGCCTAATTCTCCAGATGAAACCAGTTTATAGCTCTTTTCTGCAGAGTTATCTTTTATCACTACCAGGTTCAGCCCTCTCTGCTTCTGATGTGCAGTAAACATTGTCTTTCCTCTCTGATACGGGCTTGGAAGCATGTCCATCAACCTAGCTGGACCAGTAAAGTTGCAAATTATAATATGGAAGGGATCGCATAGGAATATCACACAATTACATTTTAGTTTTAGTGACCCCTACAGGCATGTATGCATGCTGCATACCTATGCGTACATGCTGAAACACATATGCATGCACACATGAATGCTGGCATGTATATACAGGTGTAAGCATGCCTATACACATATACGTGTCTAAACATGTTGTCTGATGTTTCTGTCCTGCCCGGTTCCTGCAGTCGTTAAGTCCCAAAGAAATCACACAGAGGTATACATTAATCATAAACTGATTGTCCCATTAGCTCAGGCTTCTCATTAACTCTTATAATGTATATTAGCCAATTATTCTTGTCTGTGTTAGCCACAGTACCTTTTTCAGCGACGTAGTCACATCTTGCTTCTTCTGTACCTGGACAGGACTGCAGAGGGAGCTTCCCTCTTCCCAGAATTCTCCTGTTCTCATTGACCTGCCTCTACTTCCTGTCTGGTTGTCCCACCTATACTTCCTGCCTGGCTACTGGCCAATCAGCATTTATTTGAAACATAATGGACAGAATATGACAATTGTCCCTCACCATAAACATTTATGCATGCCTGCATACAGAAGCAAGGTTAAGCAATTAAAAGGTGTAGAAGCTTGGCTATCACAAGTCACTGAAAGGGTTAAAAGCTGGGGTTTCCCAGAATCTGGATCTTAAGATGCAGTGTTGATTAGAGAGGTTTGAAGATGTGTAATACCTGCCAATATCCAAAGGGCAAGTTTCTGAAGATGTGTGGTACCTGCCAGTATCCAAAGGGCAAGTTTTCTCTATTTTTATAATAACTAGAAGTATCCCTTATGTTCTTTAGCTTTAAATTATCTTCCATTAAGTAATCTGAGATCTCACTGTCCATCAATCCATTAAACACAGTTAAAAGAAAAACATAAAGTTGGTAACTACTTATTTTATTTTAACTGTTCCAAGGCACTACTTATTTATCAAATCTCCACTTTTTCTTTTATAAGGTCTGTCTGGTTTCCTCCTCCTGGCTTCCCTTTCAGATCCAGTTGTGATTCAAATCTAAGATCTGGGGTGCAGCTCGGTGTTAGACTGTGCACTGCATATGTGTAAGACCCCAGATTCTACCCAAATGCCAAGATCTCTTTAAAAAGGCTTAGAACAGTGGTTCTCAACCTTCCTAATGCTTCCTCTCTTTAATGCAGTTCCTTTAATGCTGTGGTGACACCCAGCTATAAAATTATTTCATTGCTACCTCATAACTGTCATTTTGCTAATGTTATAAATCATAATGTAAATATCTGATATGTAGGATATCTGATATATGACCCCTGTGAAAGGGTCATCCGACTTACAAAGGGATTGCAGCCCACAGGTTGAGAAGCCTGGCTTAGATCCTTTATTTTAGCATTGTGTGTAGCTTTAGAGGTGGTTGCTGTGTGCCTATAAACCATTATATCCTATGTTGCTTTATGTTAGAACTTGCTAACTGGCCTTTCACCTGCTGTGTGTCCCAAGACACAGGCTTCTCATGTGATGAGACAAGACCTATGCGGACTCAGCTGCTGAGGCTATAGGAAAGTTGCTTCAACAGTCACAATTGAGGGCCATGAGGAGAATGGCTGGAAAGAACAGATACTTCTAGAAATGAAATAGAGTTTTAAACAATGTGGGCCTCCTGTTAGGTAAGCTAGGATTGAGTTCTAACAGAGGATTAAGTAGACCGTTGGCATTGTCTTATTTCCAATACATCAGATTGTTTGCAATAGCTAGTCTTATTTGTAGTGCCATGAGATAATACTTGCTGCATTTTAACTCGAGTAAGGAGAAAGCATGATCTTTGAATGATGTTTTCTGTAATCAAAATATTCTGTTTCTAAGGGTAAAGATATAGCTTAGGAGTGTTTATCAGGATATTCATTATGCCAGCAGTCAAAATATGCATAGTGCCCACAGTTCATATTTAATTAGTCTCTATATTCTGGTAGTGTGATCAAATTTGTCAGTGAAGAGAGTGGGGAACAGAGAGGTTGACTATATACCTTAAGATTGCATTTCAATGCTATGATGTTTATTCCAGTGTATTTGAAAATCGAGTGTGCATATGTTTATGTACACAGGGATGTTAGAGAACTATGATTCTTCAGAAGTTGCTAGGGAGGGATTTTCAATGTTTTAGAATTTAAAGGAGGGGGTTGAGAATAGCGGCAGGGAGGAAGCGACATGGAACATTGTGTTCTTGGCAGGACGTCAGTGTGATCAGTGGACTGTCCCTGGCATGGAGTAACTGCCGGACTGAGAACAAGACTGACGTGGAATTCTGCAACGTGTGTCAGTTTGAGCAAAGTGAAAGTTGGTAGGAGCCCTGCAGCAGGAGATCCACATCTTAGAACAGATCTGTCAGCTCTCTTCATTTACAGTTAGGTCCATGAGTATTTAAAATGGATCGGTCTTATATTGTTCTCTTTCATTACTGTTCCTATAACTACTTGGCAGCCAGATAGACTTAGCTCTCCAAACCACAAACATGCTATCGAATCGAGGTAGCACTTAAGTTCTTAGGGAAGAACATGGTGTCATTTTGTCTCCTTTTCCTCCCTTGTTTCATTAAACTGATTTATCATGTTGATATGCTGTCCTGCGCTAACCAGTGCACTATTTCTGAATCTGTTCCCCTTGATCACAATGAACTGTCTGTGTGAAACACTGTGGTGTCTGATTTGATAATATTTCACTGGTGATTTTACATTCATTTCCAGGGTAGTAACTCACACATAGCCCTGTTTCCTTCAGGTGGTCTTTTCTGGTTTAGATTCTTCTCAACAGGGTCTTGTTTCAGTTGAGACATATTTTTCCTCCTTGGTTTTTATAAAATCCTTGTTATTTCTTTCTTAGTTGTAGGGAGTTCACTACTGAAGCCATGTGGAACTATGGTTTTCCTCCTGGGTCAATTTTCAATTACAATTTTAAAGCCATGAATTGATAGACGATTGAAGCTTTCTACTTCTTCCGTGGTCAGGAATCTGTGTCTCAAGCAGCTTTTGTCCAATCATGCAAATTATCAAACTTATTAGCGTAAAGTTGTCAAAAATAATTAAAATTCCAGGAGCACTGTAGTCAGCATCTTTTCATTCCTGGTATTGGTAATTTATGTCTCATTTTCACCTTTTGCCCTCGCCATAGCCCATAGATATGAAAGAACGGGGATAGTGCGAGAATCAACTGTTAGACTACAGTGACCTAGGAGCTTGTGAGATCAGTCCTGTTTTGTTTTGTTTTGTTTTTTTCTGTTCCAATCAAGGGATGTCTGAAGGCTTTTAAAATCACCAGGTGGCTATTATTTAATGTAGTGTGAAGGCCTGCTTGTGGGGGTTTCTGTCCTGCCCGGTCCCCCAGCCATTTAGTACCAGAGAAAATCACACAGAGGTCTCCATAAGTTACAAACTGATTGGCCCATTAGCTCAGGCTTCTTATTAGCTCTTGTAGCGTACATAGCCCATTATTTTTATCAATGTCAGCCATATGGCTCAGTACCTTTCTCAGCGGGGCAGGTCACATCCTGCTTCTTCGGTGGTCCAGGCCAGGAGTGCCGAGAGAGCTTCCTGCTTCCCAGAATTCTCCTGGTCTAATAGCCCCACCTCTAAATCCTATCTGGTTGACCCACCTATACATCCTGGCTAATGGCCAATCAGCGTTTATTTGTATCATGATTGACAGAATATAGACATTCTCCCGCACCAATTGAAGAATTATCCGACAGGGAGTTCTTCCTGTCTTGCCTTTAAAGCCAACCTTAGTACTCAGGAATCAGCTGTTGACCACCATGGCAACTGCAGCTCCCTGCTGTGGGTTCCTGAAGGTGCAGCCACCAGCAGATAAACTCCCACAGACAGGGGCCTGCCGTGCATGTTCCCATGACTGCCACATGCAACACGCAGCCTGCATTCTCCATTCCTGCCCTGTCTTCTCCGGCTTCACAAAATGATGGCCTTATGACTGGTCCCTGTAGATTCCTGTGCAGTTGCTATTCACTGGTGTATGTTGTCATTTTTGTCATGCGAATATTATCTTATACGTGTTGTTCATCTTTCAGTGCATGAGTGTATTACGTTCAAAGCCTTACTTCGCCAACAGTTAATACCTGAAACTCAAATGAACTTTTCAAATTCTCTAGATATCAGTCCTTCTAGTCTTGTTCAGTAAGAAAGAATGAAGCCAGATTGTGATGAGTCTCAGCCACGGCCTTGCTAAAACAAACTGATGAAGGGTAGTAAGAGGTCATGTGGAAGTTTCACATGTGTCATTATTAAAGGGCAAATGGTTGGTGCAGAGCTATTGTGTTCCAAGCATGTCTTCAATGCGGGTGACACAGTGTAATACATCAGTCTGCTAAGTGTGCTCTGGTTTGCTTATTGGTTTCTGAGTGATACACATAAGCACTCAAGTCCTCAAGCCAACACGTGCACACACTAACATGGAGAACAGCGGCACTCCGAATTTCCACGTAACCTGCAAGATTGACCGGTGTTGGGCAACATAAGTGACTTCAAAGAAAAGGCAAACTTAAGGTTGATTATGATGAAATGTAGCATTAAAGTTATTCTTTTCTTCCATCTAGATAGGAAAGCCTGGTCTTCTTCCGGGGAGACCCCAGAACTGCATCTTTTCTAAAGCCTTTTTGTTCCAGATGAAATAAACCTGGATCCAACCTTAAGAGATTTGGACTTCTTCCCTCCTTTATCAGCTTAGTCCTTTTCCCAGCTTCTCTTCTGCACAGAGAACAAATATGTGGAAGACACATTTCATATTCATAATTACTTAATTACCGTGTGTCACCAGTGTCGAGTGCTTGTCATCACTTTAAAAAACATGTGTGTGATTCCCCCAGTATGTGTGGGGGCAAAGAGTTACAGACATATAATGCATACTTTCGCTAGCATGAAAATCAAGTTTGACTTTTGTACCTATAATACCTCTAAGTATTTATTTATGGCTTTGGAGAGCCGAAGCGGTGGACATAAAATGTTTGTTTTCATTCTTTCAGGGAAGTCTTCATAGACATCGATACTTGAACTCTTTCTCTCATGAAAACTCCACCGCATTCTATGGAATAAATCAGTTTTCTTATTTATTTCCTGAAGAGTTCAAAGGTAAAGTCTGAAAGTACTACTGGTTAATTTCCAGATTCTAACTTCTTTGTCTAATGAAGGAATGATTTCATCGAAAGCCTTGTAAATTGTGTGGCAGTTGATTTTTTTAAATGCCAACTTTGAAGTGGGTACCATGGGCTGAGCATAAGGGAGGTGAATTAAGACTTCTTCTCTGCTAACCATGGTTTAAGAACTAAGCATGCTTGCATGCAGCCCATCCACGCAGCTGCAAGCAACAATTGTCTCCTCACATTTTTAGTTTTCTCGCACCAATATTCATTCAGAATATTCATGGTTTTGTGGGTAATACTAAAAGAAGCAATGTCAGTTATGCGCATTTTTTCCATCGCTGCCCTAATTCTACCAAGCAAGTCAGGTGACATCTCCTCCAGTCCCACTGCAGGAATTCACACTCACGGCCTTCAGTAGGATGTATTTCATGTTACAGAAAAGCACAGAGGAAGAATTTCAAGCGACAGCTTGGCTAGGTAGCTCCAGGAAAGCCCCTCGTGTAATGTGTTCCGCATTGTTTCTTCTTCTTTATCACCAGCTCTGTATTTAGGCAGCAAAGCTACCTGGTCTCCCAGATACCCAGCAGCCGGGCAAACACCCATCCCCAATGTGTCTTTGCCACTGAGATTTGACTGGAGGGACAAGCATGTTGTAAACCAAGTGAGAAACCAGAAGATGGTAAGCTCTCCGCTGTCTGAGCATTAGAATGCTCCTCAAGGTCAAGTTCAGTCAAACTTGCCAAGAACCCCAGGAGGTTTCCTAGGTATATTCATACCTCAGTTGTCCACCATGGAAGAGAAAGATCCTTGAAGGACGAGGGACAGTTATCCAGCCCTGACTTTTCAACCCGCCTGGGTGTGCTCAGTTATCTGTGACCACTGCCCTCAGCACGCTCCCTCAGAAATACATGCCCAGTAACCATACTGCGCAGACCAGGAATCCTGTGGACTCATGGGTGGAAAGTCAACACAATTACTGGCTCTGTTAAGTGATTCAAAGGAAAAGTACATAGTAAAGTGAAATGAGGCCACCCACACAGTGTCTGGATCTTTATCCTTCACTTCATCCTGTGAGCTTCCCTCAGAAAACCTGGTGTGTGTGCTCACTCCCTTTAAGGCCATATACCACCCAACCGGTGACCGCACAAGTCCGGTCAGTGTAGCTTCTAGTCTGCAACATTTGTTACAGATCAGTTCTGCCCAAAGCCTGACTGACAGTCAAGGGAGAATGGGCACGGGAGACATAGCTTAGGTCATGGTGTGCGGAAGCTTTGTGAAGCTTTTACAAACAAATAGAAAATTCACAAACAAGGTGATCAATTTTTTTTTGCTTGTTGAAGAATCAATAAATATGTAAGTACAGCAATAGATCCAGATCCAGCAATTGAGCATGAAGAAGACCCATAGTATGCGTCCAGATATGGGCGCTGAGAGTCAAGTTTGCGGAGTATTGTGAAGTCATGGGTGGAGAGTATCTCAAGGCGAAGGAAGGCAGTAGCACTCTGTGGCACGGGTGCGACTTGGAATGCATAGCAGGTCACCGAGTCTGCAGAAGTTTACAGTGTGTACTTCCTTTTTTATTTTTTTTCTTCCCACTTCTCCTACTGTGTGCATCCCATCATCAGCATAGGCAGTGTAGCCAGAAAGAGAAAGTCAGCTCCTACAGCCACAGGATGGCCCTTATAGGCTGTCTGCACTAGAAACACCAATATATCCTTCCCTCCCGTGGAGGGGAGGTGAAGTGTTCTGCACAGCCCAGTGTGTTCGTCTCCGTTCTAGTTAGGATACTTTTTCCTAGTTCTCAGGCTCAATGTTTATGATTGTTTATTAAAATTTACTGCCATACCATTTAGTTTGTCGTTGCATTTGTGGTAGTAAGAAGTGGGTGTCGCATGAATCCTGTCCTTCCCAGAAGGAATCTGCATACTCGGGAGTGGTGGGCTTTTGCAGGAGCTGCCTCAGTGGCTTGGCTCATGGCAGCTGTGGGTGTCCCCAGTCATGCTCCCATTTGGAGATCAGTCCATCTTCAGCTGAGGACCATTTTCCTATGCCATGAGTGCTGAGGTTAGAGGGCTAAATAAGACCACTTAAAACCACAATGTTGCTTAGAGCATCACCCCCAAGGACACTCAAGACTTCACTGCCCTGCTTCTGCAGTACATGGTCTTATAATGAAGCCAGGTTTTCAATTCCTCCTTTCCCCCTTCTTCCTCTCTTTCCCGCCTTTTCTATGGATTGTGCAAACTTTTATGTGATGCCTATTCCATCCCTTGGATTTCCTCCTTTCCTTAGAAGCATCCCATTTATTCTTTTCTGAGAAACAGTGGTTCCTAAGCCTAAGTTACTGACTAACTGTAGCGCCTCCACATGTCTCCTTGGCCTCTCCTAATTCATTAGCCTGACTGCCTTACTTGGTAATAGTGACCTTACTGATTTAGTTTTCATCAATAATTAGATGTCAATGCTCAAAACAGAATTTTAGTTTCATTTTGAATGAATGCTTATTATATAGGTTTCTGCTTTCTGGAAACTTTGCTTGTTATTTTTATCTTGCTGCATCTAGAGACACTAATAAGTTTGGCGTCGACACTGTGTTAATATATGCTACCCCTGTGTTAATGCTACCCCTGTCTTTTGGGCAGTGTGGAGGCTGCTGGGCCTTCAGTGTGGTGGGTGCAATAGAGTCGGCCCGTGCGATCCAAGGGAAACCTCAGGACGACCTCAGTGTGCAGCAGGTCATCGACTGTTCCTTTAACAACTATGGCTGCGGAGGTGGCTCCCCTCTCAGTGCCCTGAGCTGGCTGAATGAGGTAACCATGTCAGCTCTCTGAATCCCCGATTTCCCCTTATGCTCTGTGTACACAGAATCCAATCGCTCTCCTCCATTAAGCAAGGTTCAATGATCAGAAGTCTAAGTAGACAAAGGCTGACTGACTTTAATCAAGGAAAAGATGCATTGCAGGGACTCAAACCATGGTCAGTCATATGTTAGACCAGAGCTCCAATGAGTTACATTACAGACCCTGATGATAGTAGAAGTAATGGCTTCCGGACAGATTAATCATCAATATATCAAGGTAAAGACATCTTAAACACATTTTCAGAAGGATATTATAAAGATTTCATTATTTTCTTAGTAGGCAGTTTTCATGTGGAGACCTGTCACATGATGTCTCAGAAGGATCAGAGCACAGAGTCACTGGTTTCCATAGATGTCCTGAATGGCACTGTTAGGTGACACAACACAGGCCAGCTGGATTGATAACTCTTTGTAGATGAAGAAATGAGCACTGTAAGTGGGAATCATGTCGCCGGACAAAACTGGATGCTAAGCCCTTGACCTCCCAATTCAGGGTTTCTATATTTTTCTCCCTGACATGCTTACACATCCAGTATCAGTGGCATGAAATAAGAAAATAAGGAGCCATTGTAAAAGTCATCAATTCAGTGTTGTCCAAATCCAAATGCCCTCCCGTTAGACATTCACATTACAGGCAACCACTACATGCCAGTGACTGCTCTAGACACATTATAGATAACAGTGATGTGTCTCCTCTCTTTGAATAAGCCTAGCCCATTTGTCTGTATGGGCAATCATAAGGCATACAGCAGATCACAATATAGCAATGTAGCAAGAACATTTGGCCACTGTCTGGCCTCACTGTCTAGCTCAGTATTAGGAGCCTCGGAAGGGAAGTGTGTTGCTGTAGCGTGTCCTCAGAAGGATGGCATGACTTGGTTAGCATGCCTGTGGTGGGCCTAGAGTGGGAAAGTGTAAGAAGAAAATCAAAAGTCAAAGTTAAGGATCTGTGTGTTCTCTCTTGTATATCAAGCATCTAGTGATTCTCATTAGATCTTTAAGAGCAAACGATGCCACAGGCTGCTTGGGTGAGTCCTGGCCTCTTTGACGGCACTGAAGTAAGCTCTGCTTAACCTTTGAAAGAACTGAAAGTGAACATTTGGTGACTGTTTCCTCCAGACACAGGTGAAGTTGGTGGAAGATTCAGAATACCCCTTCAAGGCAGAAACTGGCCTGTGTCGCTATTTTTCTCAATCACAATCTGGAGTTTCAATCAAAGGTTTTTCTGCATATGACTTCAGGTAAGTGCCTTGCTTTCTGTGTCTTCATGATCCTCACGATTTGTGCTGCACTCAGAACAGATGACTTGGTTGAAGGCTCACTTACCCTTTCACACTGTTGGCGCAGAACTAACTTCCTGCTTAGACGTTCACCTGACCATCACCATGGGGTGTCCCAGATGTCCCATAAAGAGAATCTGCAGATGCTTTTAGGTATCATCACACTAAAAATAAGAAATTCGAATGAATACCTTTCAATTCAATCTAAAGCTATAACATATGTCTGCCACCACTCAGAAAATTCAGATGCTAAGACACGCGAGCTTATTCTGTCATAATGATTGGGTCTGTGCAAACTCACATGGCTTGGCTCATAGAGTGCCCTCTTAGAACACCATATTCCATGCAGTTCTCAAGTATGCTGCTATTGGAAACCCCTGAGCCTACCTATCACACGAGAACTCAGAACTAAGACTCTATTGAAGATAAGTTATGTAGCATGCATGCTGCATGGATATGATGGGGATGTATGTGGCATGCATGCTGCATGGATATGATGGGGATGTATGTGGCGTGCATGCTGCATGGATATGATGGGGATGTTATTTGGCATGCATGCTGCATGGATACGATGGGAATGTATTTGGCATGCATGCTGCATGGATATGATGGGGATGTATGTGGCATGCATGCTGCATGGATATGATGCAGATCCAGGGCAAGGAGAAACTGGAAAAGGGGAAGAAATGGTGCTGGAAATTGAAAAATGGGGCAACTTTGAATGAGTTCAAGTACAAATAATCATTAGAGTATAATTAAAATCACATTTTTTAAAAAAAGCTAGCCAGAGAATTATTTAGACCATTTAGTAACAGGTATAGAATAGAAATGTTAAAAACAGAAGAAGCCACCAACTGTTGGCTCCATTAATAAATGCATTTTGGATTATTGTGCCATTATCGAAATATCACAGAGAGTAAAAGAATTCAATTCTGACACAGGCACAGAATGTCCTGTGACTTACTGATGCTTGATACAGACAGCATCTGCCAATGGGAAATGGGAAGTTGGGGTGAAATTAGACCCTTGAACACAGCATAACCCTCTAAATCCAGGTATAAGTTCCCAGAGCACTGGATATCGTCAACCCAGCTCCTGTTGGCAGTAAGGGCATGGGAGGAACCTTAAGAAGCAGAACTGACTGCACATCATATATGCTGCATATCAGATATTTATATTATGATTCATAACCATAATAATTTTTAAGCACTGGCAGGAGGGACAAACTGCATTAGGTATGAGACTGCAATTCTAACTTGCACTAGATTGAATTTTAATAACAATAAATATTCATGCATTATGAAAACTTACATGGTGACATCCAGTTGTCAAAGAAGAGCATGCAAATGAACGTGTCTGAAAATACAGACCAGTAAAAACACTCTGGTTGGCGGTAGCCGTAACCTGAAAAGCTATATTAAATAGTCTTAGCATCAAGAAGGTTGAGAACCTCTGCTCTAGGGGAAAGGGGAATATGTGGTCCTAAAGGGGGCTGCCAGAAGGAGCCTCACTGAAGAGTGACATTTGAGATAACGTGGTGAGGAAGGTAGCATCGTGAATATTGCTCCAAACAGAGGCTATAGGAGAAGGAGACAGCAGGGCAAAGCGTTTTTGTGTTCAGCCAGAATCTATGACTCGAGGCCAATGGCTGAGGAACTCTGGGTCAGAGGTGAGATACGCACTTCTGAGCCTCATCAGAACTGATATCTGTCACCTCACATGACCCTTTAGCTGAGGGTGCCACTGAGATAAAGGTGGCCATGCTTCCCGAGTTTATTACAGAATCTGGAGTCTCACTCTGGGAAGCGGCAGTGTGCGCTGCAGTGCTGGGATGGAGAGTCTTTCTTGGTATCTGCCTCAGCTACGAGTGGCCAGATCTCTGGTATGTCTGTTTCATTCCTTGCGTCAGATGTGTGTCTAGGACTGGAGGTGACAGGGTTAAGGACTATAAGGCTGAGATGAAGATTGTTCCTATCCAACTCTGAACCCATTCATCTCCCTCTCCTGTTCTCAGATCACGAGCTCTAGTCTTCAGAGTTCTCAAACCATGTCATGGAAGGCCCACTGATCCATCCAAACTTCCATGAGACATTTTACAGACACCGAAAAGGATCACAAAGGGGTGGGAAGTCAAATGCATACATCACTTAGGCTCAAAGCAAAACACCATCATGCTAGGCACCTTCCGGAGGACTCTTGCTCCTCAGGGTATGACTCAGACGGGCGTGCGAGAATAGCTCCGCAGATGACAAAAGGGGAGGAAGTGATTATGCCCTGCGGTGGATCCAGAGAAAGGACGGGACACACCGTGGCAACGAGCTCTCAGGAAGAGGAGATAATAGTCACAAAATCACCTGATGTCAGGGAGAATATTTACTTTCAACAATAAACCCTGATGACAATAAATTTAGAATTCTTTGGAGGCTGTAGAGTTTATAAATTGTTGATTTGTGGAATAAAACCCAAGCTCATGGAATCTGGGCCTGAAAACTTAACAGCTCTCAGCAATGTAGTTCATTTGGGACTGTGGGGGTTAGGATTGGGGGACACAGATGCTGTTGGCCAGTGTTTAACATGGAGAAAGCCACACCTCTGAAGAACAAACAATGACAATGTCGCTTGATCAGATAACTGAGATCAAATGGAGCAGTAATCTGCTGGCCATGACCATGGGCTAGGCTATGTTTAATTTGCTAGCCCCTTCTCTATCTTTCCCTCACCCGGCTCAGGCACACAGATTGTTACCGAATTATTGCAGTGACTGGTACTGTAGAATGGTTACATTCTGAGGCTTCCTCGCCTCAGTCCTTACCTTTCCTCCTGGTGTCCTTGAAACTAGATTATTGATGAGAGAGATTTACTATGCATATTTTTCTGTCTTAAGTAGATGGAGACAATTGTATCAGTGCAGATATAAAGAGTATATTTGAATTACAAACTATTCAAAGAATTTCAAGACAAAAGGGGTATGTCCTATACTACAACCAGGCAGAGCTGAACTAGTTCTTGGGTAACTTGGGAAGCAGAGGAAGATTATAAGGTTTGAGTCAACTGTATAATATTTATTTTAGATTTAATATATATGATATATTATATAACTCATGTTAGACATAGAACATAAAGTCTATTAAATTCTGTAATTTTATGGTTCTTTGTATAGAGTATGGTTGTGTAGACTATGATAGATAGTATGATACAATATATATCTGGGATTTAAACCCAGAATTGGAGAAATCCAAATCCTGTATTTGGCCATGGTGCCTTTTAAAAAAGTTTATACCTGCCCCTAGTATCTAATAACTGCTGTATACCAATCATTAGAGCAGAAATTCAAAGGGTACAAGCCAAGTCTCAGGTTGATATTTTGGATGACCTCTTGCATAAAATGAGGGCGCAGTTTCTATCGCAGTCGCTTCCCCCATTAGGCTACAGGGTGCTTTTAATCCTTCGTAGCTTGGGGTAGCAATAAACGACCACATGCTATCTTTACGGCCTGATCTATCAGTACCACGGTTTCGGTATCCTTCACCCACAAGTTGGCCTTTGAAAAATGTAAATGGTATTTGATCACACATGTTTAGGAGAGATGGAGGCCAAATATTGTGTAGCATGAGATTTTGCTGTAAACAAATGTAAACGTACCAACCGTCTGGCTTTGTGATCTTGGTAACCTAGCACCCAGTTCTCTGGGCATCTTGATATTTTCTCTGATTTTTTTTTTACATCTTTTTCAGTGTTTTTCTGAGTGAGCCTTCTTTGTAATTCCTGTATTTAACTTTCACCGACACAGAAATAGACATGGTTGTTTGCCAGATAGTCATCTCTTGAGGGTGACAACGTATTTACAAACATCAAAACTTCACACTTTATTTATTAAAAGGAACCCTGCACTCTATCAGGATGCCTTGCCTACCGCATACAAAACTCTTTGCCTGTCTTCTTATAAGCCAGAGTCTGACCCATGGCTGTGTTCTGGCCAATGAGATCCATGCACACAAGTGTTATTTCCTGGAAATCTCAACAGAGACACAGAGCTTCTCTGTTGTGTTTTGTGCTGGTTGGAATACGTGTTAAATGGCTGGAGAGACAGGAAGCAGAAACCTGGACCATGAGAGAACTGTGGGAGGGGAACTGTACTTAGCAAAAGATAAGGAAAGATGCTGATATTCTAACATCCTCAAGCCCCATAGAGCCCTGGACTGTCAACCTCTCTTGTCTTTTTATATCTGTGCTTACATCCTTTGTGATTACTACCATACATATCCCAACTTAGCAAGATTTAAAAGATCGTTCTTTACTTTTATCTTAAAAGTTCAATTCTTTATCCATGCATATCCTCCTTCCACAGTGACCAAGAAGATGAAATGGCAAAAGCACTCCTGAGCTTTGGTCCTTTGGTGGTGATAGTTGATGCAGTGAGCTGGCAGGATTACCTGGGGGGCATTATCCAACATCACTGCTCTAGTGGGGAGGCGAACCATGCGGTTCTCATCACAGGATTTGATAGAACAGGTGAGTCCGAGTGCACCGAACCCCTTCCAAGATGGAGCTCTGAGCTAGCGCAACCCAAAAGATGCCGAGATGCCCTGCTGTGCCTCAGAAGCCTCTTGCCCGTCATCTTGACAGATTCATCAGGTTTTGATTTCCTCTCTCCCTCCCTTAGACCACCCCATGTGTGTGGAGTGTGTTTTGCTGGGCATTCAATCCTGTGGGTTACATATACAAGACTAGCACTTGGGCATTGAGCCACACTCCAGTCTATGAATGATAACTTTAAATTCATCTGAAATTCGTGCTTCATCTGCAATATTTAGGATAACTGTTGACAGGAGAGAAATACTTGATAGTTTATCATACGTGCCTAATATCTAATTTTCTAATTCCCTGGGAACGAGTTTGTCTTGTCTTATCTAACTCTGAATTAAACAAAATGGACTCAGTCAGATTCTACTGTGTAGAATGAGATAGTAAGCACAGTTCATATTTTCTAAGCCATCCAGACAAAATAACATCAAGAAAGTAAATGTAAATTATTGTTTTGTATTTATGGATATTTTTCTTGCAGCAAATAGATTTATAGCATACTCAAATTTAAATACAAAAATGTATGTGTTCCTAATCAATAGAGGTTTTATCAGAGTGTCTTAGCATCTTACCTTTGTAGGAAATACTCCATATTGGATGGTGCGAAATTCGTGGGGCAGCTCCTGGGGAATAGAAGGCTATGCCCATGTGAAAATGGGAGGAAATGTCTGTGGTAAGTTGTGAGTTTGTGTAGAAATGTCTAGGCTAAATATCAAGGGCTTTTGGATTATATCATCTTGACAAACCTGAATGCTTCCAATTGGCTTAGAGCCTTTTTGTGGTATTATTATTTTTTTTGCTTATCCTATTAACTAAAAAATAAAGTTTTCCTAATGTACTTTTAAACACATATTCATTTTAAGATAAAAGTATGTGTGTTAAAACATGAACTAAAACAATAATTTAGCACAGGCAACTACTTGAAAAAAACAGATTATACACTTCCTTTAAAAGACTGGACTTCTCCATAACCACTCTCTGCTTCCAATTCATTTTTTATAATGTGCGAATTCCTCTACTGCTTGAGACAGTCAGGAGGGCTGAGGATGTGGGTCAGTGGGAGAACATGGGTACAGCATATTCAAGGCCCTGGGTTTTATCTCTGACATTGCAAGGGCAAGGAACAAGTGAAAGGAAAAACAATTAGGGATCAGTTTTTCTGTGTCAATGGATAAAAATCTGAGTCAACATCACACTTGTTTATTTCTTTTTAATTTGCCACCTGCAAAATGCTCACAAAATACCTTCAGAAACTGCAAAGCTTACCAAATACACAGACACCTTTATATTGTATAACAAGCCTAGCAAAAACAAACAGAAAGGGCTGGCTCAGGGCTCTAAGCTGATGCTGAAAGCTGTGTTCGGAGCCGAAGTGTGAGGTTCGGTCTGGAAAAGCCATCATATTTTCTAAGTCTGCTTGGAATTACACTAAACGGCGTATAGAGGCACTCCTTCCTCATTGCAAATGAGTTCTAGCAACATGACACACGGATCTTCACAACTTGCGGACCCTTCAGACTGTGAAAAAGATAAAGAGTTACAACCCAATTTGAGGGTGGGTGTTTGCCTTCAAGTGACCGCTGTCCACTTTACTCCACAGCCTAGAGTCTATGAAAATCAGTTACTAACCCGTGCCTTTAGACGGTGACATGATTTCCATATCAGAAACAGCCAGCCTCTCAGCCAGCCACCCAGACCCCTGCTGCTCCGCAGATAGCATGGCTACTTTTGCGTCAGTGGCACCCACAGATCAGAGCCTGCTATTTATGCCCCTCTGCTGCTGACTCACTGTCCCTGAACGTGGCAGTGAGATGTGGCTACTTTGTGCTCAAAATTAACTGTGTTCAAAGCTCTCACCCTGAATGTAGGGCCTGGGGAGCCCAATGGACACAGTGCAGATAGTGATTCATGATTGCCTTGACAATGGCTCTG
This sequence comes from Ondatra zibethicus, assembly GCA_004026605.1. NCBI lineage: Eukaryota > Metazoa > Chordata > Mammalia > Rodentia > Cricetidae > Ondatra > Ondatra zibethicus. The sequence continues at coordinate 74,289 of PVIU01001329.1, read as the reverse complement.
CATGTCTCATAGGCCTTCTCCAGCCCCCCAGATGTTTTCTCCTCTATATCTGCTTTCACAGTCTGAGTATCCAGAGGCCATCCTGGTCACTGGCTGTCCTGGGCTCCAAATCCTTCTTGACTGTATTTCCTGAACATAGTATGCCCAATGCTGTCCATGTTATTCCACTGAACAATGGCAAAAGACAGAGACTATTCCATGATCCAAGGAAATTTCCAGATTTTGAGTCGTTAAAATGACATCTAGTTTTCAAATGAGCTGTTAATGCTTTTACTATGGTGTCAAGTTATATATTCTGTTACAATAAGAAAGCCAAACATGCTTAGGTTTCATTAGAATGTAGTAAACTTCAAATCTAAGAGTAAAGTTTTCAAATTATTTAAAATAAATTCTACAAGTTATTTTTTTTTTCTCCTTGGGAAATACATTGCATGTCAAGCAAGTACTTTGGGGTTTGATTTTTTTTTTGCCTTTAATGTTGCCTTTCTATTACACAGCTAAGTATACCATTAAATTTTTTGGTTAATGGATACTAACTCATTCTAAACTTAAGTAAAAATTAGATTTTGCAAAGCAAATCATGAGAAAATTGATTACTATTAATACCCTTTTTTCTCTTTTACTTTTTGCCTTAGGCATTGCAGACTCTGTCTCTGTTGTCTTTGTGTGATCTTGGAATGTTTTGGAGTCATCATGAGACAACTAATCAATGATGCTCTTTGTAGTTTAATCGAACATAATGCTTAATTCTCAGCAACTGCCTGCAGGCTGTTCTACGAGCCCAGCTAGCGCTGTTAGCGCAATGGAAGATCATCCCGGTCTTGCAGAGAGATAGGAATCACCCCCCCCCCCAGCACATGGGCCTCTAAAGAAATCTGGAATGGTGGAACACTCCGAGAGCCTGGTGGGATCAGAAGTCACATCAGGCCCTCCATCTGGAAGCAGTTGGGATTTTTGCTGACGTTTTGTCGTTCTGGCTGTGTAGTGAAATAGAATACTTTGGTCAGGTTGGATCAAAGAAATGATCAGAATTGGTTTTCCTTTGAGGCCTGTAATCACCAGTTGTAGGTGACCTCATCTTCTGGAACTGTCAACCCTGCACGGTGTGTGGCTCACAGTCACAGCAGCCATCGAGGGAGTGCCATACGTATGGAGTTGAAATATCGATTGTGTCACCTCAGCAAATGACCCTTTACCTTAGACAGTAGAACAACTATGCACAAAGAAGAATATGCAAGTCCCTCCTCCAGACAGACAACCCAGCCAAATGAAACACGCAGCAACCAGGTGACAGGAAGTATCCTATGCTACTTCCTGTTAGTCAAAATTTCTAGTAGAGCTTCACTGTCAAGGATCCAATACATTTCTCCTCTTGCCGTCTTCTCTCTGTAGTAGAAAACAATGGATTTTCCGCATTTTTCCATCTCTTTGGTCCTTTACTGTATACTTCTCTTGTGTGGTTCACCTTCCAGTCCAACAGAACTCGGTCCCGTCTTTAGCATTCCATTAATTATTACCCAATCTCTTATTTAAAAACATTTCCAACACATGGTGGTCCCACTCACTTTGCTCTTTGTTCATGTCCTTATTAGACTCCCAGAATCAAGAACAAATCTCCTTACTCTCTTTCCTGTTTCCGTGAGAAGCAATCTCAAAAGAATGTGCAGAGACTGGAGTGAGGAAAAATAGCAGAGAACAGTTCTTAGTGTTTTTAATAGAGTGTTCTAATTATGCAAGGACTCCAGAAAGGGATTGAGTTCAGCTGTAGGTCTTATTACTGACTTTCAACATGTTTTCAGTGGTTTTATAATACCCAGTTTCAAATGTAAAAGGAGTTTTAAATTTTAAAATAATTGTTACTACTCACGTATTCTGAATTTTGATAACATTTATAATAAAACTACCTATATTTGACTTTGAATTGAAAAGAACTTATTCTTAAATGTGTGGGTTTTTAGTTATCATTATTTCTTCGTGCTAATAGATGTTCATTAGTATTGATAAACTTTACATTCACATTTTCTTGGATCCAAATCCATATATCCAGTGTGGTGTTTTCCTAAGACACTTTTAGCTCCACTCTGTCCAAGACTCCCCTCGCCATCTTCCCAAAGCTGCCATCAGCACCCAGGGGTCCTTTCCCCTTCCCCATGTTGTTCTGTCAGCAGCACTGCTATTGTGTAACCACTCAGTAGAGTCAAGGGAATTCTAGGTACCCAATCAGGTCAACTCCACCTTAGAACCCATTCCTCCGTCTACCTACTTCCTCCCCCATTCCACTGATCCTTTCTGGGAAGTATATGTTTTACTGTCTCTTATCTCCACAATTCACTTATCCCTAGCCAGCCTCAAATAACAAACTGAGACAGATGCCGCATAGATAATGAGTATATTGTTCCACAATGCACGCTGCTGGGGATGTACTTGAGTATGCCCATGAAGTAAAGGCAGAGAAGGGATTTTTACTGGTCACATGAAGAAAGAATATTAAGCTGTTCTTCTCTGAAATAACTGCCCTCAGCTACAGAGATCCACATCAAGTTTGACCGTCACCAGGCAACGTCTTCACAAATGCTTTTCATTTTTGTTTTTGTCTTTATATGAAGTTATGATGACCTTGGGTGAAACAGAGTTCAAACAATCTTTGTGTAGTTCCTGCCAAATATCGTATACATATATATGTATATATAAGATCTCCCTTTTCCATGACTTCACAGCTTTATGACTCTTACTTTCTTTTTAGACCCTGATATAAGTAACTCCATTGATTCTGACAACGTTTATTAGTAACTAAACCCAATGACCTTTAGCTCAGTGGTTTCCACTCTATAATCTCCAGAGCAGAATCCAGACGACTTTGAAAAATGCTACGGTAATACACTTACTGCATCTTCCAAGATTTGTACCTCCAAAATGATGTTATCATTTTACTCTCAAGTTTTAAACCATTGGGAATCTCCTAATGCCAGTCAGATAGCTTGCAAATTATTTCAAATGAGCTTCATGGAGAGGCCTGTCTCTACCTCTCTATCTTCTGTAGATGAGGCATGACTTATCTACCTGGTTCATGGGTGCTCCAACCCCAGAAAATCATCCACAGTTCCTGGAAGTGATTTCACAAGGTCCCCACGGCAAGCAAAATCAATCAGCTTTGCTATAACTTTGAAATTCCACTGAGAGTTGTCATTAAAGTGGCTCCCCAGCACCCAGAGCAATGGGTAATGGGACCCAGTGGAGAAACTGCCAGTACAAATTACTGTGATAATTGCATTAAGAATTATTGAAGCTTTTGGGAAAAAAAAGAAGCTCTTGCAGTGGTATATAGCTTAGTCACCAAGAAATAAAGCTATAAAGAGCCCAATCATTGAGTCTACTAGAGAAACACAAACATTGGCAGGTAGAACTTACTCCTGGACTCCCCGGCATTTGAGTCATAGACCAGCTATTATTTATGTGCTTTTTGATGAGAGGGAATGAAGCTTGCATGAAAACTGGTCCTCATTTAGACAGAAACTGGTGTTTCCATCAGAGTGTACGTCAGCACATAGTTAGCACAGGACAAATTCTTTAGCTTATTGATTTCTGAGAGTTGTCTTTAGTCCCCATGGTATTTGCCTCTGAATTTTTATCCATTAAACTACCATTGTGTATAATGTAAACACATGCATGAGTGTGCACACGTGCATACAGTACATACACACAAGCCATGTAGCTGAAAGCCACCATCTTCCTTTATGCATCCTTGAAATACTAATTCCAGGAACCTCACAGGTACCAATGTCTATGGGTGCTCAGTTCTTATATGTGAAATGCCTTGTGTTGGATATAATCTAGACATACCTTCCTCTATACTCTTAAGTTATTTCTAGGTAAGCTGTAATACAAAAAACAAAATACAGGCTATTATTACATAGTGACAGAAAGTCTGCATAAGTACCATGTTTCTTCTTCCACACTTTACAAATTGGAAAGTGGGCAGATTCCCTGCTGCAGAACTCAGGACACAGATGGTCCTACTTTGCATGCATATTACAGAGCAGGTAAGCATGATCCTTATGGCGTTTAATTGAGACCGATTTCTAGTCCGCTTCTTCCAAGAACTTCCCTCTTGGAAATAACTTGTTAATTCTAACCTTGAATCTTTAGAAAACTTAACACAATATTTTGTAGTCTCTAAATGCTGCTGACACCCAAACTGGGCTAGGAAAAAGAAGACTAAGACTCAGGTCTGATACAAACCCTGAGCACTGTGTCTTTGTTAGAAATGCATGATTGCTGTTTAGGCAGTTGGCCTATTTAGTGGGTTGGAAAAATCTCTCCTCCCTGGAGAAATGCTACTTATCTCTATAGCAGTTCTTTGTGTTAGCACTGACCATGCCCCAATGCAGGCATTAGAGCAGGGAAAAATCAGCTTTACTCTACAGTGTAAGGGAGAAAGCGGTCTATGACAGCTAATATTGACACATAAGAGAGAAAAGCATCTTCAAAACGTTTCAGGAGGAGCGTATTCCAGAAGCTGAACCGGGTTCCTGTGGTGCCTTAGAGTTCTGGAGCTGGTGAAATAATAATCCTATAACATCCCTTAGGCCAAGCTTCAAAAAAATTTCTGGCACTGTTCAAAGTCCCCAACAAAGCCATGTTTTATAAGCAATGCACAGCCAAAACCTAAATATATTATTTAAAGATTTATTTGAATAAATTTTGTATGGAATGACAGTATTTATTGCAAATATAGTATAAAGTAAGTGCTCAATATGCTTCATAAGGCATGACACAATGAGGTAATAATTATTTAAAGTGGTTCTATTGAGTAAGTCTTAGGGTAAGTTGAGTTTTAGCAGGAATACATCATATGTATGATGACGCTAATGCTTGCTGAATTATTTCTCATCTTAGTGCTTAATCTTACATCACCACAATATACTAGATTATAAGACTGTTTCCAAGATTGGACCAGAACACCATGTCACTGAGCTACATATATAAATACATTACTCCAAACATGTATTCATAAAAACTTATAAAAGATGGACTAAGGAGACTGTAGTTCTCCCAGACGTTCAGAAGACTTCAATCCGAGTCATCACTGCTGAAGTAAGAGCTGTCGCAGTACTCCGCAGTGTAGAGGAATTTGTGAATGATCGGATTCATCTTTGGTATCCAGTGCCGAGGAACCAGGTATGTTGAGAGGTTAAATAAATCCACAAACACCTTGTACCTATCACTGGAAGCATACATGCAATCTACATGTTAGATTGTGAATATGAAAAATTGAAAATATTCTACTTGATAGTTTTTCTAAAACATTTCCCATAAACAATTAATAGTGAACCTTACATCTCACATGTCCTAGATAGCATATATAGGTTGGTTTGTAGGCAGTACTGGTACTAAAATTATGTATCTTTTCATCACATTCCAGATTAATGTTTATCGACAGTAATGTGTTTGATTCAGATCAGAGTAATCCAAATTAAACCTAGAGTCATTGTTGTGATATTGTTTGCATGTAGTTAAAGTTGTGCCCTTATTTCTTATTCATTGGAAGATTTATTTTTATTAATTTTTAAATAATATTTATGTGTGTATGTGTATGGGGTGTGTTTGTGTGTGTATGCATGTGTGTGTATGTGGGGTGTGTGTATGTGTGGGGTGTGTGTGTATGTGTGTATGGTGTGTGTGTGTATGTGTGTGTATGTGTGTGTATGTATGTATGTGTGTATGTGGGGTATGTGTATATGTGTGGGGGGTGTGTGTATGTGTGGGGTGTGT
>PVIU01001329.1:0-68417 GCA_004026605.1 Ondatra zibethicus | reverse complement strand
TTCTTGATGAACAGTAAATATTTCTAACATTGTTTTATGCCCCTTATTTTTTCATTTTAAAGGGTTGGTCTGTAAAGTAATACACTTAAAATATGGATTTCTTAGTTGCTCACTGGAAAAATATTTTCTGTCATGCGACTTCTATGAAGGAGTAATAAATTTAAATATCATCTTGGCTTCATTACACACATTTACAGAGTGGTTTTTGTATGAAAATTGCTTTTCTGTGTGATAACCAGCCATTTGAAATGATAGCTTTAAAATATCAAAATCTGGCAAAGTTTTATGAGAGGAAGAAAACTTGCCTTTGAAGCCAACTAAATCTGATTGCAATCCTGCTTCCGTCACTTGTCACATAAGGGGCCGTGAATACGAAACTGAAGAGTCTAACTCCGGAATAAAAATCTACAATACTTCCTCTGGCCAGGACTTTGTGCGGATTGAATGAGATGATGCACTAGAAACATTCTCCAGGTTAATTATGTTCATGTAAATGTGTCAATGTAAATACCTGTGACTTCCTATGGTCTTAGGGGACCCCTGTGAAAGGGTCATTGAATCTCTGAGAGGTTATGACCCACAGACTGAGAAGGACTGCTCTATACTGGTGCCAGTTTGGCAGCCATTGGACACCTTTTTTTTCAGAAGATGAAATGATGAAGTTCTGTAACTGAGAATTTTATACAGTTACCTTGAGTTTTCATAGGAATATTGGTATTTAACTAAATGTGCGTCTTTCAGTTAAGAGGAAAGTGTAACTTTTCCAACATGACATCCACAGACCTGTAAATGCCAAGATCTGCTGACTTCCACTGTGGCGAGAACCCCAACTTACCTCACGGTTGAGCGTAGGTACTGATAGCCTGAGGAGCCCCCAGTGCCACCCTTGGTACCCAGCATCCTGTGCACCATGCACACATGGTTATCTAGGCAAACACACAAATTTACCGCATGAATATTGTTCTACCATTAGCTCCACAGTGTTCTAAACCAAAGGGTTGGTAATGATTATTGCTTCAGTAAAGGCTGACGCCTTATCACTTAGCCAGATGGAAACGTCAAATACGGGCACCAGAGGAGACCATCGGGTTGCCTAGCAACCCTGTGACTTAGGCTACATACATTTTTACTTCATTCTTCATTGCTTTTAGCCTTAGACCACAGAAACGAGGAGGCAGGGCCATGTAATGGCTTTCTTGAGTACTTCCCATTTGTTTCTTTGTGGGATCCTACCTCCAGGAAAATTTTTTTTTAAAAATTGAAATTATGCACCAGAGGTCATTGTGTAAAGATATAGGGAGAGATGGAGAAACTGGGGAATGGGGGAGTCCTAAGGGGTGGAGTAAGAAAGAAAAAGAAAATACTGCATGCTTTCTCTCATTTGGGTGTACTCTTAGTAAAACATACGTGAACATACAAACGTGGCCATGTGCAGGGAAGAAGGCACCAGATAGGAAGGGAATGGAAATGGGAGGTTGGTGGCAGGGTGAATACAGGGGACAATGATATATGAGCATGTAAAGATAATGAAACCCATTGTTTCAAACACCAACCAGAAAATTAACAAAAAACTTATGAAATAAAGTAAAGCAAATAACTTTATTTTATTTTTAACACATTAGCATGGGAGTAAAGATATTATATACTAAGCCTGACATAAATTTCACTTTTCCTTTTCATTCTAAAAGGAAATAAATCATTTCCTCGATCCCTGCAATGCGGTAAAGGCACAAGGGGAGGGAGAGGGGACCTGGTGGAAGAGCACTTACATCTCCATTTGGTCATGAGCGTGTCTATATCCATAAGCGAGGTCAGCAACTGGAAAGGCACCTGGAACCGAGGTTCCTCCCTACAGGAAACAGTCGGAGGTCGTGCTGATTGAGAAGATGCAGGGTACCGAGACAAGCCAGAGTAGCTGTGCGTGGGCCTACGCAATTTAGTATTTAGGACTTGTACTACTTTTGGATTGCCCTCTCTGTCTTTGTTTCCTTACCTCCAAACATGGGAAAAAACACCATTTAATGCCCAGTATTTGTGTGAAATCTAGAAAGGTCCATGTAATAAGTATGAAGTCACCAGCCAGAAGAGTCCTGCCTAATACTATCTTACTGAAAGGGAGATATGTTTATCTTAAATAGAATTCTAACAACAATCAAATGCTTCTAGGCAGATACTAAGATATGAAAACAGATGATTTCCATGTCCCTTACTATGCTTGAATTTCTTTTATATAAGTCATCAACATTCTTGACACATATTTTCCTTAGGACATCTATTTATTGCAAGACAAGAAAGCAAAGTTAAAAGATTTTGTTTCTTCTGATTCTGAAGAAACAGATCTGAGAGAATTTGCAAAATTAAAATTTGCAACTAAAAAATCTTCTTTAAACAGTCCCTTGAGGCTTGTTTGGAAATGTAATCCTCACTGGCTGAACACATATTCATGGTCCCCATGGAGGTGAACACCCAGCGGACCCTGAAAACCTTTTACACTGTAAAGGAAATTTTATATGAAACCATTGACCAAGCAGACAACCGGTTATGAGACATTCTCAATTGCCCAATTTTCTTTTTATTTTAATCGTAATTGCATTTTCTTTATGTAGGGATGGGCCAGGGTGTGCACACCTTGGCTGGAGCATCCTTAGAGACCAGGAGCCAGTTGGAGGTAGTCAGCTATCTCCTTCAGCTTGGTGACAAGGTGCCTTTACCCACTCGCTCAGCTCACTGCCCTCAAATTCTCATTTGATCAAACAGACAAACCTCTGAAACTATTTTTTAATGAAATGACGATTTCATCATTGAACTTCTAAGAAAAGATCAGCTTTGGCCTTTGGGGCCACTTAACGACTGACACACAATGCTTGTCTATAACTAACAGCCAACATATATTTGGTTGTGTGCACATTGTGCATCAACAGCCAACTGCATGAGTCCAGTCAGACTTGCCATTTAGAAGTAATTTGCTTCTAAAGCTGAATTACTGTATTGAATTCTGATTGCACTCTATAGCCGTTATCCTTAGCATTGTCCTCCCAGACAACTCTTAGTTTCACACCAGTTTCTATTTTTTAAATTTTCTTTTTACCTGTAAAAATAGATCATCAGTGCTCCCTGGAGTGCCCGGTATGACAGTCGTCGCTCACCTGTAAGACAAGCAGCGAGTTCTCAGCACTCAAATCTCTCATTCTGGTGCTAGGGAAGGAGCACAAGGCCTCACATGCTCTAGACGTTACTTACCACTGAGCTAGCGTGCACAGCAAGTCTCAGCTCGACAGGTAATTTAAGACAGTCATGTTCATTTATATTATCATCTTAAATACTTCAATGTTTTAGGTGTTTTCAGAGAAAAATAATGTTTAGTTTTTGTTCCTTAACTTGAATTTAGTAAGCTATGGTTCTAAAAGCAGATTAATATATTACCTATATATTTAATATTATATATGTTATAGACTCTCAAATATGTTCAGTGATATACTAGGACAGCATTATATAATTAATAGGTAACTCTCCTGATATAGTATTTTCCAGTTGAAGCAATACAGTGGTTCATCAATCAAAAGCGATTCACTTTATTCCCTTTTAGAAATTGTTTTGTTGTTTGTTAGCTTGTTTGTGTTGGATGTGGTAGTTCATATCTGTACTCCTTGTACTCAAGAGCTAAGTAAGGATCAGGGATTTTAAGCCAACTTGGGCTTCATAATATCAGTGGGTGCGATGATTATACAAGAGTGTGGCATGTAATCTAAAAAAAAAAAGAATGCTTCATCCCTCATTGCCAGAGCCAAATGTTAGGCATGTCTCGCTGAGGGTTTACAGACAGTGGAGCCTAGCACCCGTTCGAGGCTGACCTCATGCCAGTGCTATGGTCTGATTTTATACAATAGAAATAATAATTATTATGTCTGTCTTGCTCATTTCTAAAACCTTTTTGAGTACTTTACAATAAAACTTTCCCTTGACACCCATACATGGAACCCGTAGTATGGAAATGTTTCCTAGTGTCTTGTAAATATATCAAACCAGCAAACTTGTTAACGAAGGGCTGTCAGGCACCATATTTACCTACTTTGTACTTCTGCAAGTAGGAAAACAATTTTCATCAGATTTCCCCCAAGTTAGACTTGATAGACAGGCCTACGAGTGTGGTTTTCATTCCCGCTCATACACCCCTGAGGTGTAAGACTCTGAGAACAAGGCGTCTACCTTTGCTTAGGAGGTGCTCATGGCGTCTCTCGTCAAACAAGCACAGTAGAACCTCCTTCTGCTTCCGGAACTCAGCCATCTGCTCCTCTTTATCTTCGGATTCTTCCAAAGCCTGACGGGAAACACTGCTTTAATCTTCCCAAGCAGAGAACAGACTACTCTTTTAGAATGCCTGCCTTAGGAGAAGCAGATTCTCAGCTTGTAGAGAGGGTGTACCCCGAATATTTATCTTTACAGCAAACCCTACAATGTGGAAGAGAATGTTATCAAGAAGGAAACATCCATATACTTGCTGTTCTCTCATTGTACTCATGTTTAAATAATTTAATAATATCTAATACTCTTCATTAGAAGTCTGAGAAAATGTTACTTCTTAATCATAAAGACTATAAATTCCATTTAAATTGTATATTGCCTCTTGTGATCTATAAGTACAGTTTCTTAAATATGGCTTACATTCTGCTTTCATTTAGCTGCTACCTTTTGATTGGCTAAAGCAAGTCTGCTTTATCTGCATGCCCTACAGTTCCACTTGCAATCGGCTAATTTGGCTGTAGTAGACCACTCAGCCCAATTATCCATCCTCGAGCCATCAGAGCAAGCACCGTGCGGAGAGGGCCTGAACGTAATATTATTGCCATGATTATTCATTTACTAAATTCACAGGAAAGTGACTGATGGAAAATTGTGAGCAGAAATTGCATCACCTCACCTCAGACACATTATCTTGTAGGCATAGTATATGATGCAGTTAGTCACCCAGTCACAGCCCTGTGACCAGGGATAGCACTATACAGGAACAGAAGCATCACCACAGGCAGTGACAGCAGTCAGAAGGTTGGCCAGGATGGAAATGTCTGCCTGGTGGCAAACATTGTAAGCTAAGAGGATTCAGAACACTGAGCTCAGCTAGTGGGTCCTCTCCATTCAGTTCGACCACGTGATATATGAAAACCCTTAGGGTCCCTGTCATAGATTTTTATCTTTTTTTGAAAACAGAAGCTATACACGAGGGGTTTTAGGCAAGAGGGGGATGTCATCAGGTTTCTGTTTTGGAAGCGACCACTAAGACTGTAGCACGGAGAATGAAATAAAGGGCCTACAAGGGGGAAGGGATGGGACATTGAAGAGACGTGGAAATCTGCACTCAAGTCATGGCGGTAGGAGAAAAATATGAGCAAGCTACTGGAAGATAAAAAGTCGGCAGTGTTCAGAGATCCCTCAAAAACAGTGCTGAGAGACCAGAGAGACAGCTCAGTGGTTAAAAGCACTTGTCCTTTTAAACCACCCACAGTTCAACTGCTATTGAAACGCTTTAAAACATGAATGTATCATGATAACCCTTTGAGGTAGATATCCTTACTTTCTATTTTGCTTGCAAGAAAAGTTATGCAAGAAGTTAAATAACTGATTTACTATCACAGAGGTCCACAGTGAAGATGAAAGTGGAGCCCATATCACACGACTTCAAGGTTTGTGCTTTCAAAATCCCTGCTCAAAGTTGCAGAGTTGAATGACTAGAGACGCTGAGTCATGAAGACAGGGGAAAAGACCTCTACTCTGAAGAAAACTTGGAAACAATCTCATTTAAAAGAAAAAAGAACAAACTGATATTGTCTGTGGCCAATGAAAAGGATCTAGAAGAAACATTAGCAAAAGTTACATAGTTAAATATATTTGTCTAGTTTCTCTCTCCTGTGCCAGTTATGCCTTGAATTGATTACAATATACAGTTTTCAAGAAGGATAAACATTGTATCAATACTAGTTGTTCACTACAGGTAAAAATCATTCTTTATAATGTAGATCTTAATTTGGCATCATGTTTATCCCTATGAGGAAAGCTAAAGCCAATCATGTAATATATAATTCAAGAAGATGTGCTAATAAAAGATAGATTGTAAAGAAAATTATGAAAATAACAGACAATTTATGGTATAAATTTCTAATTCTTTTCACTATAAGTTTATGACATTAATTTATAATTACCTGTATCCTTAGGAATTCTTCTTCCAGGCCTTTCAGGATGTTTTCTTCAAACTTTCCCCAGAAGTTAAATCCATGTGGCTCTAACCCAGGTGTTCTCTCCAGCCATGCCTTAAGCAAATAATTGTTTAGATGAGTACCTGGTAAGCATAAACATTTAATATCTTCATAATTTTAAGAAACTTATAAAACTTGGTGCAGTAGCCACTGAGACCAGAAGAACGCACTAAATCCTCTGGGACTGTGCACAGGGTTGTGGGTGCTGGGGAAGAAACTGCCGTTCTTTGGAAGAGCAGTAACTGCTCTTGACCACTGAGCCAACTCTGCAGCCCCTCCTGCAATCATTCAAAGGCTGCAGATGACCTCATAGTCTAGAAATCAATCTGGCTTTATAAGCACCTATCGTTTCTTACTGGCCCTGAATTTAGTTTTGAGATGAGCTTTTTTTTTCTGCTTCACCCGGTCTTATTAAGTTTTCCGACAGTGTGTAGGCAATAGTAATCTAATTGCCTGCACTTTCAACACCCCAGTGATTAAGGACAGAATGCAATTCACTAGATAAAAATATTAATTTGCAAAGAGAAAAGCTTAATGACAAAAACCAAGTCAAACCTTGTATCATGCTACCATAAAAATTCAATGAATCATCCCATGAACACTATTTATAAATTCCCATGGAATCTAAATAAGAAGAGAATTTTCATAATGAGAACATTCTTAGTAATTTAATTAGTAAAAATTCTCAGCATAATTTTTAATTATGCTATATTTCAGAGAAAAAAAGTTGATTAAATAAATAAATCAAGGCAAAAAAAACAACTAATTGCATATTGCTCAGTAGGAATATTTGATGGGATGATTTAATGAGATGGTGAAACTCTTGGATATTGACATACAATTAAATAAATCTTGTTGAAATTCTCAATAAGATTCTTAATATTTTAACTATTTTAGAAAGCTTAATTACAAGTTTAGTAGGGGTTTTCTCTGCCTTTGTTTGTCATGAATGTAACCTTATTTTGATAAGAATGTTTGAATTCTGATGCAGCAGAATGGAAGTTAACACGAGGTTGGAGTCATATGTGGGAGGCCATGCAGGAACTCCTACCTCCACCAGCTGCAGCAGCGTCTGCTCCTGCTCCGATTTCAAGAGCAGCTCATTGGCCTCGCCTCCGAAGTTATCGCGATAGTGTCTCCGGTTGTAAGGGACTCTTAAGCTCTGAAGAACGCCTATCTTATTCTCTAGCAGTCGGAACTGTAAACTCTGGAAGCCCGATGCTGGAGATAGGTACTCTCTGAGGATAAACGTGAGAAGGGGTGGGGGGTGGAGAGCAAGGGAGAGATGAGATTGTATACCCCTGTAAGGTTCCTTCTAAGGAGAGGATTTGTCAGAATAGCTATCAGGAACAGAGAGCTGCCTGGAATTCTACCTAAAAAACCTCTTACTTGAATAAAACACGAGGTACTTAATCATTATTGTCACTTTGGACTACTCTGAATTGGTTTCCATAGTTATGAAATGTCATATATTTAAAAACGTGTAATGCATATTTTAGTATATATTAATTTATAGACGTTGTAAATTATATACATTTCCATAAGAATATATTGAATAAATAAACACACAAATAATAGTGTACATGCGTGTCATACTTTTCTAAGAAAAATGACAGGTGGACATTAGGAAGTTGTGTTTTCCACAGTGGCAAGAGATTTTATACAAATATTATTTAATCCCTCCCTCCTACCAGGGCTAATCCTGGATATGATCATCCATCTTCTTCTCTGGATGAGCATCAGTGAAAGAAAGCAAGTACAAACAACACAGACAAAGATGATCTAAGATGTGATTAAACCATCAAGACTCTTCCATCTTCCCACTCCCCTAAGTGATGCTGAGAGTTTCGTTTCTTGAAAGCTGCCACAAATAATCCAACTTCTGTTTCCTCTCTCTCTCTCTCTCTCTCTCTCTCTCTCTCTCTCTCTCTCTCTCTCTCTCTGAAACTTGTTGGAACGTCGCCTTATTATACCATATGATGGACTCGTCTTAAATTTCTTGAGAAAATTTCTCCTCTAATTTTAGAAAAAAAAATTCCTGCATGTATGCTTTTTAGAGACGTAAGTTCACATTCAGATGCGATATGAATATGCACACATGTACAGATGGCTGTGTGTGTTCGGAAGGTTAGAGCTAAAACTGAGAGCATATAATGAATACTGACATTTTGGTTGACATATTTATTTATACATCACTACTATTTCTTGCCTTTTCATTTTGTGAGCTATTTCAGCCACTTCATTTCTAATATCCTTTATGGAGAAAAACAAGTCACACGATGACAAGCTGAAACTGGTTGATTGTCTACTCTTTTATCGAAACACGAGACATGGGATGTTTTTAAGCTCTTCTCTAATGTTTTGTGATCAGAATCATCAGTGCCCTTCAAGTGCTAATGAAAGAGCCTCTCCTTTATGCCACAGATCCTCCTTTTACAGAACCAGAATGACAGTGCAGCACATTGCGTCCTCAACTGGGAAGCGCACACCTGAAGTCGTTGAAGTCCAAGGCCGTCATGGTGTCCAGCACAGAGAACTGCTGCACCAAGAGCTTGAAGATGGCCACCACGCGGTGCATCCGAGTCATCACCTTGAGCATGTTCCTCTCGTCCCTGACCTGGTGCGGAAGGAAGAACCCGAGTCGGCAGTGGGATTGTGAGAAGCTACAGAATACATTGTGAATGCCATTGCATTGCTAGCAGATTTCTGGAAATATTAACAGAGACAGCTGGAACTAAGGTTTACCCCAAGTATTTGTGAAGATAATACAATGCTGACGGGCATGCAAGAGATTTCTACAAACTGGAATATTTTTTTTTCCTATTCTTATTGCAGAGGCAAACTAGGAGCTACCCAGGAGATTGACTCTAATTTCAAAGCAAGTTTCTGCTTTCGTTTTATTTCAGAGAAGAAAGTTCAACGTGCCAGAGGACTTCTAGGAAAGAATTCAGTAAATGGCTAACTCTATTGATCTATTCTTCATTGAATGCCCAAGTTGCTAATGACAAGCCATGGTGTTGTAGTCACATGAAAGGATGGAAGGAGAGAGGTGGGAGAGAGAGAGAGACAGAGAGAGAGACAGAGAGAGAGAATTAACTGGAGCTCATGAAGCAAAGGCTTAGAGATGGAACCTATGATAGTGTCTTGAGCCTCAGGGATGGAAGGAAATAGGACACAGATGGGTGCAGCTGCTCTTCTCCTAGCTGCTGGATGCTGTTCTGTTTTCTCTCATCTTTTGTCTTACGACCCTTTCCACCTCTTTCCATTCTTTCTTTTTATTTCCCTCATCTAGCCTATCTTGCCACAGGTAAAACTAAGTAGAAGTAGAATTCTGTTACCTGTTATAGGATCATTACGAGTTAGCCTGACAATCTACTCCATTTATAAAAACATCTTAAGAGAGCCGTGAGTCATTTGAAAACACTTTCGGGCTTGGAATATGATGAAACAGCTTCCCAGAAAGAATCTCCAAATACTCTCTAGTCATTTCAGCATTTTGCTAAATATGAGATAAAATGCCCACTTCACACTTTCCACATGTTTATAAAAGGTACACAGATTCAGTTTAATGACATTGAAACTTACATGGCCGTTTTGAAAAATCTCACGAACAGAATCTAGCTCCCAGAGGATTTGTTTAAACCAGAGTTCGTAAGCTGTAATTTTTTAAAAAGTCAGTTAGAAAGTTACAGGTGCCTCTTGGATGATAAATAGATGACAGATACCTATTAGAAATTGAAGAATGCAACTAAAAATTAATACAATGTGATCACTGACACATTTCTATGCTAGAAAGAAGCAGTTAATTTTAATCATCTCTATTTCTTAATATTCTAATATACTGGATATTTTCCTTTATTCTGTATTTTCATTATTGTTGCAGAGGCTCCTCCCAACAGAATATTTGTCTAGGTCTTTTATGATAGTACACACAACTCATTCTCACTGCCTCCATGGATGTCTGGTCCTCTGCTTTGTCCACTGAGAAATTAGCAATCACAAGCTTAGATGAAGAACTGTACAGTCTTATATTTGTAAATCTAGGTTTTGTTGTTGTTTTCTTGGGGGTTCTTGCATTTTGGCTGTTTATTATTTGCACAATTCTAGGGACTTGTGAGCTAAGACAGATAAGACAGAAGGCAGCTGACTGATCAAACAGCAACAGGAGGGTCCCAGGCTCATCACATTGCAAACTGAGAGGCCCCTTGTCTTCTAAGGGAGTCAGACTCAGGCATCACATCCTTTAGGAGAGCTTCCACTTCCGTTCCAGATCACTTAAGCCTGAACTCTGCCAGAGCATCTCTGTTGAGGACGGTCAGTAGGGTTTGTCTGTGAGAGCTTGCCTATCCCTTCCACGGGAGTCACCAGATAATATAACTAGTAATCAGAGTTCCTACTGTCTAGCCGAGTAGAAGATGTGTAGTTAGAACCTAAAACATTTGGTTAATAAAAACATCATTTGGGATGAAGAACTTGCCTCAACGTCAGTCTGTCAATATATTTGTGCAGTGATCAAACAGTTATCTCCCTTTAAATGGAAGCTTGTGCTTCAGCCTCCCAATATTTATAATAAGAACGTGACAGACGTGGAAGACAGTTTGTCTTGTGTTACCAGATTGTTTTGGGCAAGCAAAGTAATTCTTCCCATAAGCTATCCTTCACATAGTGTATCAACCCCACAGCAGAAGGATTTTCATCATGGTCATCTATGTTTTCCTTCAGTAACCAGCACAATGCTTGTCATTGGGTGTTTACTTAAGGAATAAGTGAACTAAGTCAACAGTGTAATAATCAGATGAGCACAATCTTGTGTCCCTGCTACATCACTTGTGGTACCATTCTATGGATAAAGGCTATGTTGTGATACATAATTTTTAAATAATGCTTAAGATTTGGGGAAATCAAATATTTATACTTAGATAATGAGGAAATCAAATGTTTGCTGATCACTTTCTATGTCTCTACCCAGGTTCTTCCCAGGTTTACCCTTGTGTGGGTTGTCCTATGAGGCACTGCCAGCATGCTGTAACTAAAATGTGACGACAACAAATTACAACGTCCACCTTCTCTTACAAGCTTACTATGTGTTATACTCTGTTTATTGTGTATTATTTTATCTCCTCATCATGGAGACAAGCAGGAACACAAAATAATTGTCATCATTCGATGGTGGAGATCCGAAATCTAGGTCATCTAAGATTGTGTCATTCACAACAGGAGAGATAGGATTCACAATTATCATTAAATTTCAAGAATGCTGACTAGCCAGGATTCCTCTCTTACTGATTTTACCTTAGTATGAGCCACCAATAAAAATGTAAGGAAAAGTTAAACAAATGCAAAACAGACATAACACAATGAGCCAACTCTTTCTGCAATTTCTTCATTAAAAGGGTTTTCTGATATTAGCTACCCAGGGAAGTAAGAAACCATTTGAACAAAGAACAAGAACTCATCGAAAGGGTAAAGCCTATGCGTGTGTAGACCAGAGCAAA
The DNA here is from genome assembly GCA_004026605.1 of Ondatra zibethicus. Classification (NCBI taxonomy): domain Eukaryota; kingdom Metazoa; phylum Chordata; class Mammalia; order Rodentia; family Cricetidae; genus Ondatra; species Ondatra zibethicus. Next base: position 56,674 of record PVIU01001329.1, on the reverse strand, counting down.
GCTGGGCACACACACAACGTAACACAGAACTGACTACCACACAGCAAGCATTCTTAATATTTGGGGTCATGGGCCTATTAATATACACATCTGTGGAAATGTACATGCAATCTCAGTGTGCAAGGCCCTTCTGAAGATACAGATTGATAGCCTATCTGGAAATAAGAGTTCTGAAATACATTACCAAATATTAAAACTACGTGGTTTTGTTTAATGCTGCATTTTTTATAAAATTATAAGTATTTGTAGAAGCAGAGAAGGTGTGGGGGCAAAGGGGAGGTAGGTTAAAGGAATGGGAGGAGAGGAAGAAGGACACTTCAGTCGGAATGTAAAATAAATGAATAAAGTTAATAAAAATTTTAAAAAATATCAAGGCAAAAATATAAAATTAAATCAAATTAAATTTGTAGTAAATTAAAAGGACTTATTTCTGGAAAGTAGGGTTTTTAATGCTCCATAAAAGCAAAATATAATAGCCTCTTAGCTTGTAAATCCTTTGTAAAATATCAAGAGCCAAAAAGTCTCTCCCGAATTCAGAACAAAACAGGAGTCCCGTGCAATCTAACTGGTGGGAGAGGGCCATGAAGATGATTGACGGATGCTCAGAGAGGCCCTGTGGGATTTCCTATGATGCGAAATTGCTCAGGTGTGTCTAGTCTTCTAACACCTTACAGATGAAGTGGTTGTCCCCTATGTGTGACAAACCATCACAGCAGTAGCTCTCTGTCCCCAACCCTTGCAGCTTACCTTGGTGAGTTATGATAAAAAGGTGTTCATCATGGATTTTATTTCCTTTTATTTCACTTTGAAGTTCTTGTGCATCCAAAATTTTTTCCAACTTTAAAGAAGAAAAATGAGAAGATTGATTTTGAGGTTTCAGATCTGGAGTTTTAGAAAGACACATTAATAAGGAGCAGATTGCCACGCTGGTTATCAAACACCACCATCCTTAAGTGAGTGTGGTGGGAGTTGACCTGTTGTGCAGCCAGCTGCAAGTCTGCAACACTCTCCTCTCCACCCTCCAAAAGGCTCCTGGAAGGCTTTATGTTCCTTATCAATCATCCTTACAAAGCCATCAAAAGAGGCATCCAGGACTCTAACCATTTTTCTTCTTAAATTTTTAAACTGAACACTAACCATGATGACCTCCGAATTCCTCTCTGGAAGCTCTCTTTTATTTACTGGTGATATTGAGAAAGTTCTGTGTACATTCAATGTTTCTACTTTGTGATTCGAAGACTTTATGGTAGTCTGGGATTCTGACCACATCATGCTAAGCAATGCCTGTCTACCATCTGCGGTTTGTCTTTCACAACCTTCTGCCTAGACATAGTACTTTCAGTTCTGGCCGTGCCTTTTCTAGGGAGGTACACTTCACCCCTTAATTTGCTGCAGCAGATTTGAAAAGGCATAGATAAGTCGTGAGTAGTTGAGCCCTAAGGTTCAGAAAACTGTTGATGCTTGAGGAAAGACAGGCAAGGAAAGGCATGAAGCTGAAGTTGGTGGCTAACAATAGCAGCTGACTCCAGTGAGTCCTTGCCACCTACCTGCAGGTAGTTCCCATAGATAAGCCCGCCTCTGCTGGCTCTGTTTACTCCATTTTGAGCTTTGTCTTCTTCACTGTCTTCTATAGATAAATTTTTCAAAGAATATCTGCAGTTTGAGCAAATGACACAAAAGAGGAGCTTGAAAAACACAGTGACCACAATATAAGCCATTATGATTCTGTTACTATTTTCCTTTGGTTTATTAATAAGTGAAGATAATACTGATAAGTAAGGCAATCTTTAAGTCTAGAAATTTTACTGCTTATAGGCTAGGTTTGGGGAGGCCCCCTCCATTAGAACAGAGATGAACACTTACCCCACACGGTTTCCTAAAAATGGGCACCCACTCATGGTACTGAGGTGTCTTAGGAGCGCACAGGTTTGCTAGGCCAGTGACAGTATCTACCTTCCCAGATATCTTCGTGCTGCCTTTTATGTATCCCGATTCCTAGCCCCAACCAATCAGCACTCAGCTTACACTCTCAGCCAGGCAATCCTCTTAACTAGCTCAGAGCTGAACCTCTGGAACTTGAGGGTGGACCGTGTTGGGCGCAGCTTGTTTGCTAGAAGAGTGAGCCAAATCGAACCCTCTGACTTGCCAAGTTGTGCTTTATATTCAACACAGAAGACATCAAATAAATCAATAGAGGACAAGTTTATAGACATTTAACTACTTAATTCCAATAAAGCTTTTCTATTACGGTAAGGATCCCTAAAGACAATGAGATTATAAACAAATTTAAGCTCTCCAAATAGGATTGCCTTACATTCTCAGAGGAACAAGAAATGAAATGTCCCTGGAGAAAGAAAGTCACTGAATGAGGCTGGTGCTGCTGAGAGCCACGCCCAGTCCACGCTAGAGCTCATCTGGATTAGTTCTTCTCTCATCAACAGCAGCGTGCACACTGTACTGAACTCAGGTGAGGTATGCCAGTCACAGGGACTAAGTTTACACTCAGCAGAGGTATGCCCAGTCACAAGGATTCACAGTTCACACTCAGCCGAGGCATGCCAATCACAGGGAGGACAGACCCATCCACACGTGTACCTGGTGCAAAAAGAGCAATTACTACATACCCACAGTCCTGAAATAAATCATCAATACAATGTTCTTTCTATAAATAGCACATACTGATCTCATAAATAATGGCCTGGATTTACGTCAAGTCAAGATAGAAATGCCATCACCCGGCCTATATTAGATTTGTGCTGCTATTAGGAACTTGACAGAGACAGCATTGCCCACTTAGTCCATCTGAAAGAGATATGTCATCATCAGGTTTCTCAGAGTAATCTGAAGCCAGAACCTCTTTCCAGGCTAACCTCTAACAGTAACAGGGAAATGAGAAGAAACTGATTCAAATTTTATAGCAACTTCCTCCAGAAGCAAAGCTTTTAAGCTATAATTTGGAAGACTGATGCACATTCAATTCTTTGTTATATTATGGTTTAGTAAATTTGAATATTTGATTGATAAATATTATAGGATGGTAATGCCAAGTGTCCTGGAGTTGTTGCTTGATGAAGATCACAGTGCCCAGATGACGTGGACTGACCCTTCGCTGACATTGCTGGTAGTTACTGCGCAACTCTAGTACATGTCTTTGCTATGTTTAATATTTGAACTCCTTGCTGTTAAAGGACCCTGCTATGAACAGCACCTCACCCAAGGCTAAAACTGGGACAGTGTAGCAATTCCTGTGAAAGATGATGTTAAGAATAAAACTTATGGTGATTCCCTGGGAGAGTTAGGTATATAAGAAACCAAGTCTTCTATAGAACTTATTACTTAAGTGGTACTAGTTAGCAGGAGACATAAGATCTGGAATACATCATTTAAGAGGACAAGTAATTCAATAAAAAAATAAAATAGAGTACAGACCTAAACAGAGAACTCTCAACAGAGAAATCTAAAATGGCTAAAAGACACTTAAGGAAATGTTTAACATCCTTAGCCATGAGAGAAATGCAAATCTAAACAACCCTGAGAGTTCATCTTACACCTCTAAGAATGGCCAAGATCAAAAACACTGATGACAACTTATGCTAGAGAGGTTGTAGGGAAAAGGGAACACTCCTGCCTTGCCGGTGGGAATGCAAGCTGGTACAGCCCCTTTGGATGTCAGTGTGGTGATTTCTCAGAAAATTTGGAAACAACCTTCCTCAAGACCCAGTAATACCACTTTTGGTGGTATTTATTTTGGTGCTATTTTTTGGGTATATAGCCAAAGGATGCTCAATCATGCCACAAGGACATGTGCTCAACTATGTTCATAGAAGCATTGCATGTCATAATCAGAACCTGGAAACAACCTAAATGCCCCTCAATCGAAGAATGGATAAGAAAAATGTGGTACCTTTACTCAAGGGAGTACTACACAGCAAAATAATAATAATAATAGACATCTTGAATTTTGCAGGAAAATGGATGGAGCTAGAAAACATTATTTTGAGTGAGATAACCCAGACACAGAAAGACAATTATCACATGTACTCACTCATAGGTGGTTTTTAAACATAAAACAAAGAGAACCAGTCTACAAACCTCAATCCCAGAGAACTTAGACAACAATGAGGACACTAAGAGAGACTTACATGGTTTTAATCTACATGGGAAGTAGCAAAAGACAAGATTTCCTGAGTAAATTGGGAGCATGGGGACCCTGGGGGGGGCTGAAGGGGGGAGGGGAAAGGCAGGGAGGGGAGCAGAGAAAAATGTAGAGCTCAATAAAAATCAATAAAAAAAATGAAGACAGACTTAGGGAAATTTTAGAAACTGACAAGTTAGAACTTAATTATTAGGCTTTCATGCCTTGCCCAGAGACACGAAACTAGTATGGCTAAGAAAAAGATTTTTGATTATAAAGCTAACAATAGGCCAATGGACCTTGGTATTCTTCTGGAGGCAGAGGAAGCAGTTTTAGAATTCTTGATGCTTTTTTCTTCTTTCTAGGAATCCAATAAAGACAGAGACCATATTGAAAGACGAGTCAGTGGCAGAGGCACATAAGAGAAAGTGTCTTGACTCAGTGAGCTGCCTGCATTCCTGAGCAGACTTGTCAGATCAGGACTTTTTGACGGAAGAAAGAATAAGGAACAGAACACCACATTTTAGAAGGTAATGTAAATAAAAAAAAGAAAAGAAAAGAAATGAGTGATGGAGGAATTAGATTTTCATAGAAAGATTAGATATTCATTATAGTGGAACAATAGAATAATGTAGGGAAAGCCTGATGTAACAAGTAGTAGAAAATAACTTTCTATCTATTAACTTAGTCAAACTTAAATAGACATCCAGTCTTGTTTTCTGCAATGGCAAGGCTTTAGGACACCAACATTTAAAAAAAAAAAAGAATATCGAGTTAAAAAAATTGATTTTATTATGTTTATTTTAGTTCTCATGAAATTTGCTGTTTACTGATTTTGTTTCTTTTTCTCTCATATATTATAGTTCTTATGAAAGTTGTTGTTTGCTCATTTTGTTTCTTTTACTTTGATATACTTATGTAATCATGGGAGACTTTAGAAGCTTTAGAACTGTATGTTCCGTGAAAAGATCTTGTCATCAATGATAAAAGACTGGGAGGAAATGATTTTGTGTATAAATGAAGCCTGTGAGTGATGCCATAAAACAATCCAGTTCAGAAGAATGGATAATAAAAGGGTTTTTTAATTAAGGGGAAACTTACAGATCACAGTCCTAAACAACAGTCCTCTGAACGCAAACAGGAAGAGTATAGCAGCCAGAACCAGAGCCGGAAGCAAGAGAGCAGGGCGCACGATTCCCACTGCTTTTTAAACTATAAGAGACCACACCCAAGTGGTCTATTGGCTGAAGGAGCAGAATGTGCTCCCACAGCACCTCCCCTTTATGTTTAAATAAGAGAGTTACAAAACTATATATACTAGGAACAGATATCAAGTATAATTAGAATTACAACCAGCATAAACAATATTAAGCAAGGAACATATGCTAAATGTTTTAATAAACATTCTATCCTATGGAGTCTAAGTCTTGTATAGGAAATGGCTTGGCTAGATCATAAGAGTACAGTAACTACGACTATCTAATCTTCAACCCCATTGAAGGCCTGAGAAGGGAGATAATATTACTTGATCAGGCATGAAATACAATCAAGTAGCTTCCAAAGCAAGCAATAGATGATGGAGACAATTAGCTACCTGAGCAATCACCCAAAGTCTCATTTTGCAACATTGAAGCAACCAACTGACTGATCATTTTCAGAGGCAGGAATTTTTTCAAAACCGTTTTTCCCTGTCTTGGCAAAATTTGACAGTCCTGCTTATCCAATTTCGGATACTATGTAACTTGTCAGTGGTTGAGGCATTTTCAGTTCCTTGCCCAAAGACCAGTTTTGCTAAGAAGAAAACAAGCTCCAAGTGGAGTGTCTTCAGTGCTCAACATTCTCTTGGGAATAGATTGCTGTCAGAAGCAATCATGTCTCATGTCAACAGAACCCTAAATTATTTAAATGCCATGTTCCACAGATCCTTGAAGTAGTTGAAGAATACCTATCTGAACAGAATACAATCTCTATGTATCTAAAGAACCTAATTGATCTGACTATATGTACAACAAACATGAATAACTATTGATCTATAATAATTAATACCTGTATAACTTAAAGAGTAAAACTTCATGTAAGAATATTAAAAAATCTGTAAACAAATATGCAACAAATGAGGATAATGACCTCAGAATGTAAACATTCTATAAGTATGTTGATCAGAGGTAGAAGTAACATGTAATGCAATATTAAAGTATACCCTAAAAGTTGTATCAATATACAAAATGTCCTAAACCGAGGTAGAAACATGAATATATAAAATCTGACAAAATAACTTTGCATAGGTGTACAAATGTAAACAAAAGTAACAAATATAATTTGAACTTGTATCAATGTACAAAATCTATACCAATGTAAATTATCCATAAATAATAGCCTACAAGTATTTACTCTATTACCTACTATTACTATCCCCCTTTTTTTAAACAAACATAGTTTTCTCCCCAACCCTCTCTCTAGTACAAGTAATAATGAACAACACCTAAACAGTGTTTCCAACCCTATGGACAAACTTTTTTTGGATAGGGGGCGTTTTCTTCTAGAATTGCTCCTCGCTGTCATGGGAGCAATATTCTCTTAATGAGATCCTGCAAAAATTAAGTTATGGTTAAGTTCCAAAATTACTATCCAGTATAGTTGCAAACAATTTCTGAGCAGTCAATAGGTTTTTTTCAAAGTTCTCATTTAGAGTTCTGGCCAGAATATGAGAAGGTGTACCATTTCAGGAGCTGATACCCAAAACAGTCTTGTAGTAGCGCTATCTACATCACAATGTCATCTCAACTAGGTGGAGTGGTTGCTGTGGGGCCCCATCTTCTTCCTGGAAACATCAAAGATTGCTGCAGGAATAAGATCTGTAGGAACATTTATTGTTCATCATGGAAAACTTAAATATCATTCATATAAAAGTACATACAGTGAAGAATATGATATAGACAAAATAGGCATGGAGAAAGTAAATTTGTTTTCCTAAAGTTTTCCTTCTGTCCCATACCAGATGGCTCCGGATATGAGACAGAAACTCTGAATGTTCCTTTTCCCAACATGCTTGGATTTAGAGAAGTGAGAGCCATTGTCCAACTCCAAACCCAGCTAAATACATTAATATATACATACATACACATATATATGAGTGTGTGTGTGTGTGTATAAATGTTAAGTGTAAACAGTACCTGGATTCATAAACCATGTTCTGTTTACTGCTCCTTAGTGGATAGTTATTTTTTTTCTGGAGCATTTAAACATCCAGGGTCTCTTGAATTTTTGATGACATGTAATTTTCCTGCAAAGATAAGAGCAGAACCCTGTCTCAACCCTATATGGCTTTCCTTTACCACCTGTATGGTTGTCACCATTGTGGAGGAGCTGTCATTTCTGTTTCAATAGGTTTCTCCTTTTCAAATCGAATCTTTATTAGTTTTGATGGTATCCATAATTTTTCTTTCCTGTGGAAACAAGAGCAAACCCCCTTCCTCAATGTAGTACATCTCCTGGTTTCCATTGTGAGGTCAACATATCCTTGAAATATACTGGTTGATTCAATTCAGAAGTTTTTCCATTATCCAATGCCTCTCTGCTGCTGTTGTTCCTTTCTCATTAGCATTAAGAAAATTCAAGGTTAATAAAGCATTATGCAATCTATTTCTGGGGGTATTTTTCATCCCTTTCTGTTTGTTCAGCATATCCTTTATGGTACGATTTGACCTTTCTATAACTGCCTGACTGGTAGGATTATTTGGTATACCTGTAATGTGATTTATATTATAATAAGCAAAAAACGGCTTCATTTTTCTTAGATACATATGTCGGGCCATTATCTCTCTTTATTTGTGCATGTATACCCATGATGGCCATAACTTCCAATAAATGTGTGATTACTGAATCAGCCTTTTCTGAGCTCAAGGCAGTTGACCATTGAAAACTTAAATACGTGTCTATGGTGTGGTGTACATATTTTAATTTACCAAATTCCATAAAGTTGAGCACATCCATCTGCCAGATTTCATTCCTTTCAGTACCCTTAGGGTTACTCTCTGCAGGCAATGGTGTCCGCAGGCATACAGACTGTCAGTGTAGGTGAAACCATACTGCGATGTGCTTCCTCTCTGTTCATCCCTCCCAAAAAGAAATGAAGAAGGGTCTCTTGTCTCATTTTTCCATCACCTCTCTTGCATCCACCCATGTTCAGATGCTGCCTTTATCCCTAACTGGACCTCTGCAACAGGATAATTAAATGCTAGGATACTGGAGAACTTAGCAATCACCAAGCTCATCTACTGTGGCAGTCGTACAAGCCTTGTTTTCTGTCGATTGTACTTCAGGAAGAGCTGACTGTTCCCTTCATGATGCTCTGTCTGAGAGGGTCTGAGTCAGACAATGCTCAGGTGATCCCACATATCAACTTGTTCTTTTCAGCAAGGTTGGCACATACAAGGATGATAGCTAATGATTTATTTTACTATCTCTATGGCATTGCACTGCAAAGTGCTCTTTGCTTATGGGTCATCATACTAGCCCAAAAGGTAAGAAACGTACCTCCACTCTATGAATTATAAAAAGTAGATAGTTTAAGAGTGAAATAATTTTCCTTTTCTTCACATTGCATTATGTGTGGTTCTCCTAAGAAGTGTCTGTTTAAGAGTTTACTTCCCCAAGACTAAATGAATCATCCAAAGATTTGGGTAAATGGATGGAGAGTAATTTGCTTCCTCCACACAAGGTGGGTAGCTGCTGCTGCACACTCTAAATACACTCGTCCATGATAATGGTTACCATAGCAACCTCATCAAATTTATGAGTAGTTATAGTCTGAACAATACTCAGGTGTTCTTCTACATGGATAAACTCACTAGTTGATGTTTGATCCAGACTGGAGATTTATTTTTCTTCATTGTTCTTTTTTTCAATATAAGAAGAGAAATGCAGTGCCTTTTGCATACTAGGCAAATTCTCAGTTTCTGAACCACTTGCCAAGGCCTCTTCTGTTGTAGGTGTAATATAAAAGAGTACAGACAGTCATAGATTAAAAGAGTAAAAATAATAAAATAAATATTAAACTTGCATAAAAAGTAATATAGTAAGAAAAATAAGCCACATAAATATGGAATATACACAGAGAGTCTGGATTATGTATACTATTGTGTTTTCTTTGAATTTTTTGACTGCAGAGAGACATTTGATTCTGGGGACTGCTAAGCTAAGCCAACATATATGTTTTCTTGACTTCAAAATTTGAGTCTAAGGATATGTTGTTTTGAGAAGGAGGTTTTTCTTTTGTTTCCACAGACAATGAGAACCTGTGGATTCCTTCCAAACTAATGTGGTTTGATGGAACAAGACCCCATGTAATGTCTCTGTGAAAACCCTCCAAAAGAAAATACTTCGCCCAATAAACAGCAGGAAGAAGTTTGGAGAGAACTACACCCATTTCCCAAATACTGTTTATAAATGTTTGTTTACATTTAAAGGGGGATATGCTATAGAGATGGATACTTTGCATTGTTATGGATTTTGGTTTATTGGTACAAATTTAAGGTCAATTTTGTTATATATATTTCTGCTTTTGATCAAGGTATTGTGTTTGTGCAGCTCATTTAAAAATTTAATGAATAATTAAGAAATATAGGTTAATAGACAACCATCTATAACAGTCAAGCTTGTAGTCATGTTAGTTAGGTTTTCTAGATATACAGAGGTGTATTTCAGTTAAATAGATATTCTTCAAATCTTTCAGAGACCTTCAGAATATGTTTATTTAATTTAATTTAAAATGTTTTATTTAATTTAAAATGTTTTAAGAGCTTAAGACTTTTCATGACAATAAGACACATCTGCTCCTGGCAGTACCAATCTACCTTAAGAGGAAGATGGGCACCAAAGAGGCTCCTTATAGAGTTTGCTAGCAATTTGGGCAAAAAAACTGCTCTTGCCTGGACTGCTTGATGGTATGCTATATAAACTGGACATGCAGGACCCACAGAGAAATGACTGCTGAACTTGTCTAGAGATGAGACGATCCTTCACGGTTCCTACTTTATAAAAGAATCTGCCAGACATTCTGCAGGATACAGAAGAAAGTGACTGACAAACTGCCAATATAGGCTGAACTGTCTTTGAAATTTCCTGCTTCATGAAATTTCCTATAGGCCTGTAGGCTGAAGATGGATTCCCCAATGGTACAGAAGAACTTTGGGTGACTGTCCAGGCAGTGAGATGTCTCTGTCAATTCTAGAGATTTGGAAGTTGCTTACAATGCACTTTCTGTTTACTTAGGTAATATTATATCCTTCTGGAGTCTTTGATGGAGTTGAAGAATAGATAGTTATAGTTTTCCTTAGTTATGATAAAAGATAAAGTAGGTATAAATATTGTAACTGTAATTCTGGCTTGATACCTGTTTTGTTATATGTAATTTTACTACATTAAAGTTAAAACCTTCCTTTTTATTTAAACAGAAAAGGGGAAATGGTGTGGGAAGTCCTTATGTATATGTGTTATTTTATTGATTAATGAATAAAAAAGTTGTCTTGGCCAGTGATAGGTTAGAGTAGAGCTACATGGGGAAAACAAAACTGAATGCTGGGAGAAAGGAAGCAAAGCCAGGGGAAGCCATGTAGCCCTGTAGGAGACAGACACCAAACAGAACTTCACCTGGTAAGCCACAGGTACGTGGCAATACACGGATTAATGGAAATAGGTTAGTTTAGGATGTAAGCCCTAGCCAATAAGAACCTAGAGCTAATAGACCAAGCACTGATTTAATTAATACAGTTTCTGTGTGATTATTTCAGGTCTGAGTGGCTGGGAAACAAACAAGCAGCCTTCTTAAAACACTCTTCATTATCCTATTTCAAACTTTTACAATTATCAATGTGCATTATTCCATATAATTCTTAAAATCTCTCTGTCTCTCCCTCCCTCCTCCTCCATGCCTCCCTTCCCATCTCCTCCCTTCATTCACTTTTCAGCGCTAGGGATGGAACCAAGTGCCCCATGCAAGCTAGGCAAGTGCTCTCTGTCCTGAGCTATATCTCAGCTCCTATATTGGAAAGTTTACACAGCTCTTGAGAAAATATTCTCTAACTCAAAGTAGCAGATCTAGTAGTAAAATTTAGGCATTGTGACAAATCCAAGGACTATGTGAGATGGAAGCAATGATCTCTGGGTAATCTTCCAAACTCAAATTCCAATTGCATGTAACTATATGTGCATTGATTACTGAGTAAATTTGCTAGAGATAAAACTGAGGTGCATACTTCAAAGATTTAAATTTTAATGAATTATCAGCATGAAAGATCCCAGAAACCATCTGTTGGGAATCCTGGAGACAAAACATTCTTCCACCCTGGTGTGCAGTAACAGAATGTCAAGAATGTGAAGCATAGAGAATTTTTTGTTGTTGTTGAAAATAGACTTTTCCCTCACATAATCTATCTTGATTATAGTTTCTCCTCCCTATACTCCCCTAGGTTTCCTCCTACCTCCCGTCTCATCTGGATTCACTCCTTTCTGTCTTTCATTAGAAAACAGTTTTCTAATGGATAACAATAAAAAACAATATAGTAAGATAAAATAAAAACTGATGTGTTGGAATTGGACAAAATAAACAGGAGGAAAAAGAGGCCAAGAGAAAGCATGAAAAACAGAAACACTTGTTCCCACACTCAGGAATCCCATAAAAACACAAAGCTGGAATCCATAAGATCTATACAGAGGACCTGGTGCAGACGGGTGCACATCCTGTACAGGCTGTTTCAGTCTCTGAGTTCATATGAACTTTGATCAGGAAAACTAGAGAGTCTTTAGAGCAAATCATTGCTCTCTAGATCTTCTTTTGAGATTTCAGGAGAACAGACATGATACTGTGAGAACAGAACCAGAAAAAGTATTTGCTGGAAATGGGGTTGGGCTAGATCTGGACATTAGATAGAAATGACACAACCCTTCCTTTTACAAACACCCAACCTACTCTATTATACGCATCATCATCTACATCTATTGCCTTGACCTCCCAAGTCAACTGTCTACCCTTTTTTTTTAATTTAACAATTACACATTGAAGCAGACATGAAAGTACTGAGCTAGTAGGAAAGTTGCCATGCATAAATGCTCTAGTGTTCTTAACTTTGAGAAGCTAATTCTGAGCGGAGTTGAAATCCCTATTCAATTATTTCTTAGGAACTCTTAGCTGCTCAGATCCTTGACATGGTCTGATGATTGATTGATTGGTTGACTACTGACTGAGCAAAGGCCGAACCCAAGATGTCCTAGACTGGAGACTCTACTGTTTCTGCCTCCAGAGCACTGGGATTATGGGAATGTCACCATCCATGTCTAAGAGTTTATTCCTTTTGTTATATGTGTAACTGTTTGTGTTCATGTATGTATTGCATCACACGTATGCCTCATGCCCAATAAGCCTAGAAGACGGCATCAGATTTCCTGGAACAGACTCTTTTGAGCAGCCATGTTATACTGTGAACCAAACCCAGATCCTTTGAAGAACACCAAGTACTCTGTGGTAGCTTGAATGTATTTGACCTCCATAAATTCATAGCAAGTGGCACAATTAGGAGGTGTGGCCTGATGGGGGCAATGTCTTTCTGGAGGAAGTTGGATGACACACACCTCTAATCCAGACCTTGAGTCTGGAGGGTACACCTTTAATCTTTTTCTGTAGGAAGTGTGTCACTATGGGGGTGGGTTTTGGCTTTCTTTTCTGAAACTTCACTCAATGGGACAGTCATTCAACTGACTGACTTCCTATTGCCTGCTGCCATGCCCCTGGTTATGATGAAGTAAGCAAACTCCCTCAATTAAATATTTTCTTTATAAGAGTTGCCCTGGTCATGGTGTCTTTTCACAGCAATTGTAAACCATAAAGACATACTCTTAGCCATTGAGCCATCTCTCCAGCCCTAGAAGAACTTATTCTTATTGACTCCCCCTTGATTGCTTAGTGTCCCCACCTCCATACCCCTACACGATGTCTGCCCAGAAACACCAACTAAATAACTCCCCAGGTCTACTGGGGCTGTGCTTTGGAGGAAGGCAAACTCATCTCTATTTAAAATATCATAAGGTCTATCACATTTGGGAACCAAATAGCTCCTTTCTACAAAGCTTTTATAATTTCCAGGCAAAGAAGCATCAGCCCTTCAATACAGTTGACAGGCTAAATCACTCTACTGAAGTACTTTTCTGTTGATGGTATTTTCTTTCATTTCCATAGATGGGACTCTAGAAAGAGAAAGAATCCTGTAACTGGGTTTTAACTTAATCAGACAAGTTGGAGCTCTCCGCCATCTCTTTTATTAAGACCAAGCACAGACATGTTTAGTAGCAATGGAAGTGGGCTGGAGAAAAAGCAGGAAAGAAACTATCGATTTCAAGTCGTGTTGCTACTTCTGAGTAATTGTAGAATTACCTCCCAAAGGAAAAAGGCAAGGCATCCTGGGACAGTGAGCGTGGCTGGAGCTTATTTCAGCAATCCTGTAAATAAGGAAACAAAGGCCCCAGAACAGTGTGGCAGCTACTATGTGACCAGGACCCCAGGGTTCTTTCTGGGTCTGGATGTAGAACATGGTGTTTGTGCAGAAATGCTTACCATTATTATGTTTCCATATTTACTAAAACACATTATAAATGCAATTACATTGAAATTTGAGATATAAATTACAAATATTTTAAACACAAATTTATTGTGAAACCTGCTTTTCTTGGTGTCGTAAAGTTTCAATCAACATTTTAAAGATAAGTTCTTTCAAGATTAACATGATACAGTATTTTTTCAACAATGACCCGAAGATGTTGCTTATTTGTAGATTGTTTGCCTAGCACATACCAGATCCTGGGCTCCATCTCCATACTCTGGGAATTAGTGAATTAAGAAAATAATTAATCAAGCAGTAAAGTGAGCTAAAATTCATCCTTCCTTCAGTGAAAAATTAAAAATAATGTATTATGTATAATTGAGAAAATATTAAAATTATCAAAAAATACAAAATTATATTTTAAAAGCTTTTATAAAGATTTTATTTCACAATGCATAATTTTTGAAAAACATTTAGAGGCACAATTATCATCAGCTATATTATAAACTTCTGATGGCTGCCTGCTCAATAGTGAGACTGGAATCAACCAGCTAGGTCCTCTGGAATCCTAGGAACCTAGTACTGGGGTGGAAAGAGGTTCAGCTGGTCGGCTAAAAGCTACCACATTAGAGGAAGAGACCCTGTCAGTCATCCTCATCAGCTCAGACCATGAAAACCAATATGGACAAGTTCAACAGACACACCTGGTTTAAAGTCCCAAAATCGGACTGGAGCCCAGTACCTCCATGTCCTGAGCACAGGGCAGATGATGCTTCTCTCTTAAATTTAAAAGAGGGGAGAGGAGCTGATAGAAATGGACGGAAAGGTACTTCCTCAAGCCGCAAAGAGTCACCGCAATAACAGGGACCTGGGAGGTGAGAGCGCTAAACACAGCCGGGGGGGGGGGGGAACGAGTTTGCTCATGCGCGAGCTCAGTCACTTAGGTGGGATGTCATTGGATTGGCAGAGATGCACTGGACAGGAACACAAGAACTTGTAGTAAATTGATGCCAGGTTATAAACTCAGGTGGAGAGGGAGAACCCCCAGCAGGGGTAGCTTTAGTGCTCTCTCGTTTGGTCCAAAAATGCACGCTCAGGGACAGACCTAAATGACCAAATTGCATCAGCCAGATTTCAGACAATGACGCATCCAGGAACTATCATACAGGTATATGCGCCAACAGCAGAAGCAGAAGAGGATGTCATCAATAGTTTCTGCACAGATCTGCAGAACGAGGTCAGCAGGGTGCATAAGAATGACATACTAATTTTTATGGGTGACTTTAATGCAAGAGTGGGCTCTGGAGAAAATGGACTATGGTGTCAGGGGAACATATGGATTCGGATGAAGGAACGACTGCCTGACTTCTGCTATGCAAATGAATTGCACACACCAAACACAAAATTCAAGCAGGCCAAACCATCAGGATGCTGGATGTGGGAATTCCCTGACAAATGCACATAGAGCCAAACTAAGTACATTCTGGTCAGCAGGAAACTCTTATCTAGCATCCTAAACAGCCCATAATTTCCTAGTGCTGACTTAGGGTCAGATCGCCAACTTGTTATGGTCAACATTCAACTGAAACTTAGGAGACGCATGCCAGGCAAAATGAACCGAAAGATTGAACAGAAACAACTGATGAACCCAGTTGTATGAAGAGAGTATAAGAGAACCGCTGGGGGGGGGAATGAGGGAAATTATTAAACATCCCTTTACAAATACAGAAAGTGAATAGGAGAAAAATCAAAAGAACTATACAGGAAGCTTGAAAGGAGATGCTTGGTTATGCACAAAAGGGCAAGACCAGTAGAATGGCTTACTGCAGAGACAATCAACCCCAGCTGAAGAAAGAAGGAAGCTAATGTGCAAATGAAGAGAGAATCTGCAGGCAGCAAAACACTGTAACTATCTGTAAAGGGAGGTCAGAAGAAGAGCGAAGAAGGATAGAGGGCTGTATATACAAGGTATGTGCAAAGAAATTGAAGAGGCTGGACTCCACAATGAAACACATCTTGTCTATAACTGCCAGATGTGCTCCACAGATTCAGGTGATCAAAGATGGGCACATCATTTATTAACAGAACACGGAAAGTAAAGCAAAGATGAAGACAATACTTTGACACCTTTACAATGACCCTAATACTGTCAGCGAAGACTACAATGAGAAATACTTCGGCAGCCACTCGAACACCAGAGATGATGAGGACGTATTAAATATTGTCAGGAGCGAGATAGAGGAAGCTATGAAGAGAGCGAAATGCAGAAAGGCCCCAGGAGTGGATGACATCATGGTGGAGGAGCTGGAGGTGGCTGTAACAGGCTCAGGAGCCGAGGCGCTTCTCAGATTCTTCAGAGAGATATGGGAACAGGAAGTGATTCCCACGGAATGGAAGCACTCAGTCATAATTCCCATACACAAGAAGAAGGGCAAGTTGGATGCTCAAATTACAGGGGCATTAGTCTTTTGTACCATAGCAGTAAGAAGGCATTCAATAGCATTTGGAGTAAAGGAATTTGGGAAACATGAGGTTCTACAGATACCCAGAGAAAACCATAGAAATAATAGATAATGCCTATAAAGACACCTTTGCATCAGTCAAAGTCTGTGGGGAACTCAGTGATCAGTTTAAGACAATCATAGGAGTGTTGCAGGGATGTGTCCTCTCACCACTACTCTTTAATAAAATATTCCTGGAATTAATAATAGCAACAGCCCTGAAGGATGAGGAGATAGGCATACAGATAGGTGGTGTGCAAATCAATAACTTGTGTTTCATCAACAATACAGCACAACTTGCTGAAAGTCCAAATGAGCTGCAGGGCATGGTAAATAGAGTGGTGGAAGTCAGTGAAAACCTTGGTATGAAAGCAAACATCAAGAAGACTGAGATACAACACATGCAAGGGTGCACAGGATTTTAACATTGTAATAAAGAATCGGAACCTCAAGCAAACAGTCAATGTTGTCTATCTGGAAGGAAGCCTCAGTTCAAAGGCGGGAACTATTTCAGATGTAAAGAGGCAGATAGGAATAGCGAGGGATGCATTCAACACACTAGGGAAGGTTGTCAGCAAGAGATATAACAACAACAAAAAAATTACAAGTATATTAGACACTTGACCTGAGCTGCCTTCTTTACAACTCTGAAACCTGAACAATGAAACGTTCTTCACAGAGGCTGAATGTGTTTGAGATGGCATGTGCCAGGAAGATTCCAGGCATTGCATGAAGAGACAGGCTGTGCAACGATGACATTAAGAAACATCTCCATCTATAGAAGGAAGTAAACTACAGGATATGACAATGGCGCTTGAGATTCTTCAGCTATGTTATGGGAATGAATGATGGCAGATACCCAAAGATAGCACTGCTTGAAGGAGTGCACGGGATAAGGTAAAGAGGAAGGCCCAAAAAACACTGGATAGACAGCATAGAGGAAGACTGTGGAACCTTGGGAGTGACAGTAACACAAGCATCTAGGACTGCCCAGGACAGGAACAGCTGGAGAACCGCCATAAACCGGCTGCCCATGCAGGCTTAAGCATTGCTGGGGCATAAATTGATGATGATGATGATGATGATGACTACAAAACAGTGTGAAGCACATGAAATTGGTGTTCAATGGGTCTTACTGACTGAATGTCAGTAATATTGAAAGTTTCTTTCTTTTGCTATTGAAGTATGATGAAGCCTTTAAGGTTGGATTGTATGACAAAGGATTATGAGTCAGGCAGACTTGCAAAATGCTCCAGTAAGGAGGTGTGGACTTCAGGACGAGGAGGCTGTTCCGATGCTGCCTTTGTGGGCTTAATAGCATCAAGGCACTCACACTTGCTGAGAGAACCGAGGGATGCAAGCTCTGCAGACCGCGATTTTCAGGGCCCATGGAGGGTGAATGAGGGACTCTGAAATGAGAGACTTTAGGCTTGCTGCCTCCATGCTAATGTGCCCCCCATCATCTATGCTCTTTAAAAGATGCTTCCGACCATTTTCTAATAGGATGCTTTCTAAGATGCCTCCAAAAAGAAGCGATCTCTTCCTCCTCATGATTTTGCCAACTTGTTTCCTATTCAAATTCTTAGCACTTAACAAATTTGATTGTTATGGTCGAGTTCAGCACCTGGCTTGTTCAGGAGGCTGGATTTCTGCTAGGTAGGCACTGTGTGTCACTTCTTTCTGTATCTTCTGAACTCAGCATAGATCAGGTATGTAAGGACACAGCTAACATTTGTCAACAAAACTAAACTTTCATTCTGCTCTTTGCTCATTGGAATCACAGATGTGTTCAGGTGTAGCAGTGGAAAAACTTACTATTGCATGGATCCTGGAAGACAGAGCCATGGGAGCTAAGGAAAGTCAGTGAGTGTGGACCAAGCTACAGAGCTTTGTTTATGCCTGATGTCTGTCTACAGGGACACCAGTAAGCCTACAACATTTGGCTTTCATTGAAGCCTGTAACACTAGTTATTTGCGTTTCTTTGGTTACTGTTGTTTTTGTTATTGTTTTCTTTCTTGATTGCCACTTTGACAAAGATACCGAAAGAACAACTTAGCAAGAGGAAGAGTTCATTGGAGCACATAATTTTAGCACATTCACCCCATAGGGCTTTGTTGCATTGAATCTGGGCCCATGCTGAACACCCTGGTCAAAGTACTTTGTGTGTGTGTGTGTGTGTGTGTGTGTGTGTGTGTGTGTGTGTGTGTGTGTGTGTGCATATGTGTGATGGAAGATATTGTTCATGCCTTGGTACACATAAAGCAGATCAAGTACAGAATAAGGAACCAGGAAAAGGTAAAAGTTCCAAAGTCCAGCCTCAGTGACCTCCTTCTTCCATTGAGCTCAACACTAAAATACTACCATGAGCTGGACACTGATGGCTCAGCACATGACCCTGTTGTAGACATTTCTTAATCCAACTATCACTTCTTCTTAATTCTCGTGATTAATTTATCAATGCCTTATGTTTGTAAAGTTACCTGTAAAAATGATTACAGAAAACTTACTAAACTGTAGAAACAAAAGAAAACTATCCTTGAAATGCTTTTTCTATGCCAGGAACCCTGCTGGAGTCACTATATTTTTCACTAAAATTAATTAGACTATTAATTATCTGACATCTAGGTTTTGCTCTTGATTTTGAGATGGGTTTTCTCTCCAGACTGTCCTGAAAATTCCAGATTCAACAACCTCTCTAGGCTTCAGGCTCCCAAGTTTGGCAACCAGCTTGCTCCTGTGACTAGTTTTCTGAGAACCAGCTTTGCCTAGGCTACGTTAGATTAATGGAGCCAGTACATAAACCAAGCATTTCCTCATGTGACATCTATGTCCCTTCTCTATGCAGACTTCAGCATAATTCCCAATGATTAGATTATACCTTTACCGATTCTCCTCTTTGTAAAGGATAAACATTTTATACAGTTGAACAACTAAAAATACCTCAATTTGTCTTGTTCAGTAAGTAAATTCATTTTCTGATTATTTATTTGACTTTTATCTTCAATTTTTTAATTGCATGGATATGAATCTGACACAGATGGTGGTTACAGTGTGTCTGCAGAAAGCAATGCATACATGCAAGCATAAGTCTCAATGCTCCATACTTCCTTCAGCATCTGGCACAGTGAACAGTCAACTGGGGCCGAGCATCTTCAGAGCTGGAAGGTTGGACTACTTATTAGTTCTGACCTGCTACCCCTAAAATAAAAAAGACAATATCTCTTATATTCCTAATAAGACAAAATGATGGTTAATGTTAATTATCAAGTTGGCAGGCCTTATTATCACCTAGGAGGCTGGTCCCTGGGTATCTCCATAGGATATTATATCAATTGTATTGATTGAGGTGAGAAGACTTTCCCAGTGTGGGCGGCACCATTTCCCTAGGTAGGGGATACTGGAGGGAACAGTAGTGGAGAAAGTGAGCTGAACACCAGCATGTTCTCTTAATGCCCACAGCACAATGTGACTGCTTGTTTTTGAGCAATCTCCTCATGCCTTGGCTTGCCCACCACCAAAGGTAAAAATGAACCCATTTCCCTCAAATTGCTTTTGCCATTGCATTTTAATTCAGCATCAGAAAAGCAACAACAACAAAACAACAAAAATGGTTAGCTAATTCCAGTTGCCAAAAACCTTCATTCAACCCTGGCTTTCTCCCCTGCCTCTGACAAAACATTCCATCCCAGCACTGTCTTTCCCAGCCACGATGCGAGCAGACCTCTAGAGGAACCTTTGGATTTAGGCAAGGTTTCTAGATCAGTGAATCTGATTAGAAGACGTGTTTGCTTATAACTCTGAGGACGTTTATTTGCAGAGATTGGGCTGCATAATAATTGTCAAATCAAATATTCAAAACTTTTGATGAACTTTTGTCTATAATTATTTTTAAATCATTTGTTTCACTAAATTTGGAGAGGATATGAATTGCTTGGTTATTTCTGGGAGGCAGTGCTCTGGACGCTAGCATTCCTGCAGTGGTTTGCTATTTTGTAGTTATTTTGTTATCCTACATATGTTTGTTAGAAAAATTCAAAGAGCTACTTGTTTTCCCTAAAGTCTTTTGACTTAATGTGACCTCTCTTCTTAATGTCAATCCTCTGGGTTTTTAGAAGTAGTTTTCTTTCTAAAAACCATTAAGTGGGTGATATTTTCCTCTTCCTGTGTATGTTTTAACATATTCTTCATTTACTTTTTTTATGTTGGCATGCATGTGTAGGTCAAAGGACATTTCCTAAAAGTCCATTTCTTCCTTCTACCTTGTGGGTCCCAGGTAGATGGCTATCCTTGATAACAAGTGTTTTTACTCAGAGTCATGTCCATGACCATCTGTGTGTACTTTTAACAAGTTGTCAGATAACTGATACAAAGAACAACCAAACAGGGTAAGCAGTCAGTAGCAATTCTGAGTGTACGTTGAACGCAATGCAAACACGATTTCACTCTGAGATAGGAAAACATGGTGGAGGCAAAGATGTAGCAAAGTGTAGCAGGATGAAACCGAGGAGCAGACACAGGCTGGGATGGAGGCGTTCCATGGAAAGGGTACATCACAGCAGAAACATTTTAACCAAGGCTTTAAAGGCGCCCTCCTCATTTTGAACCACACCACAGCATATTAAGAAACTGAGTTTTTTCTTTAGGGCCATGAAGGAAACTACATCCAACAAACTCAAGTTCCTTCTTCCTCTAACACGAGAGATTCCAGTGCAAGCTCTTGACCCACTTTTCCTCTTGCCTCTTGGGAGACAAAGTTACAACACTCTATCACCAATCAGTAGTTACTAGTGTGTAGTTGTATTATTCACTTTGCTGTTGTTGATGTCATAAAGTACTGTTATGAAGTACTTGAAGGGAAAAACACCCAAGAGGCCTGAATAAGTCAAATGAAGTCTGCATTAACTGCTGGCAGGATGGTCCTAAGCAGAGTAACGGGAAACCTCTTAGACCTCCTCCAGTTGGCTTGGGTTTTTAAGGGAAAGAGAACGCAATTGTGACATACACAAAAGGCAGCGCTGGACGTCTGCAGCAAGCAAGCACTGTTGAAAGAAGCAGAGAGACAGCAGTTAAATTGTCAGGCGGTTAACCTCTAGCAGAGGTCACAGTGTATAGGAATTTAGGACTGGTCCACAGACCAGTTTTACCCAAGATAGTTTAACACTTAAAAGTATTCTTAGGAATACTTTTATGAACAAACATAACTATAGTTCAGTAGCCCACTACAGTACTATGCTCAAAGGCAACTTAAGAAAGAAAGTTTAATTTGACCTACAGTTCTAGAGAGCTAGATGTCCCTAATGGTGGGGAAGACATGGGAGAAGAGGCAGGAAGCTAAGCAATCATCTCAACACACATGCAGGCAGAGGGGGATTAGGTGGGGTGGGCACACACACTGGAAGTGGGAGAAGCCACTATCATCTAAAACCTGCTTCAGGTGACTTCCTTCCTCCATGAAGGTTTCAGGTCTTCAATGTTCTGTAACCTCTCCAAACAGTGCTACCTTCTGGGCCCAAGGATTCAAACATACGGGCCTATGAACAGATACTTCTCAGTCAAATCATCATGGTAGCCACAATTTTTCTTTGCCTTTCACCGTGTTTTACCACGTCAGTTCCAGAAAATGTAAATCCACAAGTGAGATGTTAAGGTCTGATGAGAACAGGCAGTGCTCAGTGTTTCCAGCCCAGGACTTCCCAAAGTGTATTCTATGTACTAGTTACTTGACAGATTTCATGGAACTTTCCAATGAGAGTCATTTAAATTTAAGCCTCTCCTTCTGCGTAGGCAATCTAATATATATATATATATATATATATATATATATATATATATATATATATAAGTTTCACATGTCTATTTTCCTAAGCCCTATGGGTCACAGAACTTACAGGTACCCACCTCCCTCTAGAACAGGGGAAGTGTAGACAAAGAAAGAATAACTATTTTTAATGAACTACATGCATGCATTCATTTTCTTGAATGAGCCCCTGTCCTCCTAGCACCATTGTGAAGCACAGCAGAATGATTATAGCAGAATGATTATTGAGATGAAGAGACATTCAAAGATTATATAAACACATTTATACTGTGTTGAGGAATATTATCTTAAGCTGTGTGACTTTTGTTTATGCTGCATTTGTTTAACTCTGTAAAGCTGTGGTTCTTGGCCTGTCTAAAACACCTGATGGTTCTAATAAAGAGCTGAACAGCCAATAGTGAGGCAGGAGAAAGGACAGGTGGGGCTGGCAGGAAGAGAGGATAAACAGAAGGAGAAACTTGGGAAGAGAGAGAGAGAACAAAAGAACAAGGAGAGGAGGACATCAGGGGCCAGCCACCCAGTCACAGAGTAAGAAAGAAAAAAAGGTATATAGAAATAGAGAAAAATAAAAGCCCAGAGGCAAAGGTAGTTGGGATATTTTAGGTTGAGAAAAGCTGGCAAGAAAAAACAAGCCAAGCTAAGACATAGCATTCATAACTAGGAATAAGCCTCTATGTGTGATTTATTTGGGAACTGGATGGTAGAGCCCCCCCCCCGCCAAAAGAGCCCCAAAATCCAAAAGAGTAAAACATCACACAGCAATAAAGGTATTCTGAAATTGTTCGGGCACTGTCTTCTCCTCTGTGAGAAAATTGGTCAAAACTAAACCATTTTCTTTAAAGATTTCAGACTAGAGAGTTTAGATTGGTGGGTATGAGCCACCGTTCCTGCTGGAGAAGAGAAAATAACACTTTCCTTCCCAAGTTACTTTTGGTCATGACGTTTTATTGTATTTGTTCTAAGATACATGTACTTCAATATCCTGCTCTTTAGTGTGCATACGGACTATTTTCTCAACTCTACCCTTTGAACACTGCACCATGAGCTACTCAGACTCCCAAGTATGGTGGTATGTTCTTGTAATCCCAGAACTGGGGACGCAGGGTCAGGAGGAGTCCCACAGGTCCAGGAAAGACTTGGCAACATCATGAGACCCTATGTTCAAAAGCAAAAACAAAACCAGAGCAAACGGACAAACATACCACTCTGCTCTAACAATCTCACTGAATTTTCCCTCATATGCCCTTGACCAGAAAAGTTGTGAAAGCGTGGCTAAATCATAAATAAATATGTTATTGTCTCTCTAGATTGTAAAAGCTTTTACTGATTGTGTCTTCCATGCCAGGGCCATTGTATTGCATCACTGAGCTGCAACATCCCTCCAGAGAGCAGTTCATGTGTACTGCCCAGCTTATTGTTTGAATAAGAAGGACCTCCATAGATTCACATATTTGAACCCTTAGTCTCCAGAGGTGCCAGATCTTGAGAAGGATTAGGATTCATGGCCTTGTTGGAGGGGGTTGTGCTTTGAGGTTTTAAAGTCCACACAGTTTCCAGTTAGTGTTCTCTGACTTCTACTTATGGATGAAGATGTGAGCTCTCAGCGACTGCTCCAGCACCATCCCTGCTGACTACCCGCCATGCTCGCTGCCATATGGTTTTGGACTCTAGCCCTCTGCAACTGTGAGCCCCCAAGTAAAGTTTTATTTTGATAAGCTGTCTTGTTCTTTTGCCACAGCAAGTGAAGAGCACCTGAGATAGAGTTGGGCTGTTGGTGTGATAAACTTTACCATGCCGGTCTGGGGAGAAACGTGGAAAGCTTTGGGACTTCGGACTAGTGAAACAGTTGAATGGGTTAAGTGGGTTTAGTGGACCACGCTAGCAGGAGCTCGGTAGACAGTAGTGCTGAGAATAACATATACTACAGCAGCTCAGCTCAAGAGGTTTTGGAGAGGAACTAGCAGCTGAGCAAAAGACCATTCTTGTGCTATTTTGGCAAAGGATGTGACTGCTTTCTGCCCTTGTTCTTAAAATCTGCCTGAAGTCAAATTAAAAAGCTTTGGACTAATTTCATTGGCAAAGGAAATTTTAAAGATAGCCTGATAATGATTCTGTCTCTTGGTTATTAGTAATCACTCTTCTGTCAGTCTGCAGTGGAAGGGAGCATGCTGGGGGGATACACAGTTTGAGGAGAAAGGATACTTTTTATTATTTTTAGTTATTTTTAATTTATTTTTAATAACTATCTTTTCTCATTTTACATGCCAAATAAAGGATCTTAAAAAAATTTAATTCTGGAATCAAGGCTTGTGCTGAATGAGGTAAGAAACCTGATACAAGGTGGAATAAGGGAAGGGTGCCCTAAGGGTAGGACTACACTCAGCCACGTTTCTAACTTAGGAGAAGTAAATACCTGGGGAATTTTTATGTTGCTAAAAAGCAATGATGAAGCAAAGATTATGCAAATATAATTCAAAAAAGAGTCACTTTCCATCCAACAATGGCCAGTCAAATATTGCAACATTTTTGTAATAATCAGTCAGGTGCAACATGAGTCTTGTGCTTCTGGCTTTAGAATCATGAAATATGTACAAGTAAAGGGTTGTGGCATCTTCCTCTGTGGTTACAGAGGAGCCAATGAAGCCAGGCATGTGGCAGGTTGTCCCTGGGAGGATGCTGTCTGAATCTGTGATAGTGAAGCCTATGTTTTGTTGGAGACCCCAGCATGTTGGAGGTGCCAGAGCTGTGGGAAGTCAGGAAGACCTGCAGATAAGGAGTGGAGCCAGCCATTAGAGCCATTTGATACCAGTCATGGAACTACATGCTTGGAGTTTGAGCCCCTCTAATTTGATCATACCATGGTCCAGGGTTTTCCCACTATTCCCCATTCTTCTCTTGAATGCGTATTTTATGTTGGGAATATGTAATCTGCTGTTTGATCTCATAAGGGGTTGCAATTAAGAGATTGTCTTGTGTTTTAGAAGAGACTTGGGACTTTGAAACTATGTTGAGACTGTGAAATATGGGGACTTTTGAAGTTGAAATAAATGTGTTTTGTTTTATGACATGTCTAGGAGCCTATGGCGACCAGGGAGTAGTAGAATGAGGTCTTTTGAATGAGAATCACCAGCATGGACTAATATGTTTGAGTGCCTTTATTCCAACTGCTAGAATGATATAAGCAGGATTAGCAAGTGTGGCTTCGTTGAAGAAGGAATGGTACTGGAGGTGAACTTTGGGGTTTGAATGTCTTTATCCTTGTATGCTGTATGCATAGGTTTCTTCATCAGACCCATGAAGCAGGAAATACAGTCAGTGTGAACTGGCTGACATGGGTGCTGGGACCTGAACTCTGATGCTCTTAACCACCGAACCATCTTCCCAGCTCCTGTTTTCAGTTTTCTTACCTTAAAGAAGATGTTTTATAACATGATTCTACCAGCTTCAGGCACTTCTTGCATCCTTTAGCCAGACAGCTTCAATCTCCATGTCTGTTTCTATCTCTACTGCCTCTCTCCTCTTTGTCCTGGTGTTCACATTGTCTCCTTTTCTGCCCTGCATAAAGACTCCAGTGTTTGGATTTGGGACTGTCCTAAATCCGCAAGTATCTTATTATAACACCTTTAAAGAATTATCTTGCAGAAGCCCTCCGAAATGGGATCTCATTCTGAGATTTTGAGGACACATAGATTTGTTTTGTTTTGTTTTTGAAGATCCTACTTGTTCCACAGTGTTATGTAAAATTCACGTGATGGAACTTCATCAATTGTACTGTACAGTCTTCCATGATTTGACCTTGTGATTTTCTAGTTTTGATTTTGCCATCTTTCGGTTGTCTTTGTGCCTGGTTTTGTCATCCTCAGTTTTGTTTTGTTTTGTTTTGCAAAAGAAGCATTAAGCATACAATTTATAATCCCCATTAGAATCATGTACTACAATAATGGCAATTTTTTTTGTTGTTCTAGGGCGTAGGAATGCAGGCAACTGTTACCCAGATGTTCTATTGCACAGAACTAAAAGTTCAGAATTGAGAAAACAGAAAGGAACATAAAATTTCAGCGTGAATATTCGGAGAAATCTCTTTCCGGTAACCTTGACCCGCAGTGTCATATGCTGTACGGACACATCACTTGGCAGCTTCATGGGCTTGCAAGTTAAGCATTAGTGGAATCCTGCCCCCTCTGTTGACCAATGACAGGGACATTTTTGATAGCTGTGCATGAAATACCTCCTAGTTTTTAAGGGCAGCTGTGTCCTCCCTGGCCAGAGTGTAGATGTGTGACAAACAGAACCCTCCCGCAGCCTGAGCCAATAGCAGGTCACCGTGGATGGATGGATAAGGAGCCCATCAGCATTCTCCCAAGTGCCTTTTGCTTTCAGAAGACTGAGCACAGTGACTAGGGGTGGGTTTTACAAAAGCTCACATAAGAAAGACATGCCCATGGTGCATTTAACTAGTATTTGTTAATGATGATATCACTGACACACAACGTTTTTCTATCTGCCTTGCTCCTGTGTATAGCACAAAGGATGGCTGCTTTTCACATATTGGGTCTAAGTATGGGCATTTTCTCCTATCAGTGTATGTAAATAAAAATCAGAATTCTGCTCATAAACAAGTTCAGCATCCTGCTAGCTACAGTCATAGAACAGACACAGAATAAAATAATAGAAATTATGCCATTCACCTTTTCCTTATGACTCAAGAAGTATAGTTTTGTTTTTAATATGTCTGATATAAAACTAGAACTATAAAATGTATAAATAAAACATGAATAAAGTTGTAGAATTATTTAAAGGAACATCCATCTCTTCAAAAACACTTGGACAAATGAAGGCTGAAACGTTCACGAGCTGACTCCTTTCCTGCAGTTAAGGATCCTGGTTTCGGCTCATCAATATCTCAAATATTACAAATCTGAATTCTCAAAAGATCAGAATTGCTCTTCCATTAATGGAAAAGTATACAGCAAGCTTATTTTAATTAGTTTTTTTGGGAAAAATGCAAATTAAAATAACTTTTTATTTAATAGCTGTCAAAATATGATATAAGGTATAAAATTATTAAACAGTCCATGAATTTGCAAATTACAATCATTTTTTAATCTAGGAGTACAAAAATTAAATCTCTTCAAACTCTTCATTATCAAAGGATTCCAATCAACCAATATAGGAAGGGTGATAGGAATCAAATACCATCATTCTATAAACATCATAGGAACCATTCTTTCCAACAAGGTTCATTGGCTTTTCTTAAAGCCATGGCATAGAAATATTTGGAGGGAGATAGTCTTTTTCTTAAATAGCTGTCTCTGCAGTTGGCTTGCTAATTTTTGAAGGGAAAAGATACACTCACAAAAGAAAACCTGGAAGATTCCATTCAATGGAAGAAGGTACAGTTGCCAAATACAGAAGACACTGAAACCTTGGGGCTCCTCTCCCATGATCCCTTGTGAAACGTCACCTGTGTGACTCCTACCATGAATGTTTGGCCTTAACCTACAATTAAACAGGAGACTGGCAAATCCTGAGTGCAAAGCATCCAACAGGAGGTTTCGAAAATAAATAGCAACAAAACAAAAGGTAAAGAATGGCTTCAGATCACTCCTGGATTAGAGATCACTACATATGCGGGAAAACTGCAACCTGTGATCCTGGATTAGATACATTGTACATTATAAAGTTATATTTGGAGAGACTGTAGATCATTTGAACATAAGTTGCTAAATAATAGGGCTTCAACCAAGGCTGTTCATCTTGAATGAGCTCCGTATATTCTATTCATCCTGAAGGATGTTCTGATTCTTAAGAGATAAAACGCGTATAATTCTCAGAGTGAAGATAAAACTTATGAGGGAGGTGATGCATTGAGGTGAAAAGCAGACAGATCTGTGCACTCCTTGTAGAATTCCCTAAGAGGAAAGGCATGCAGACTTATTAACATGCCAAAGTAAAAACAGACTAGCAGCCTCATCATCGAACACTGTTACCCACTAGCCAAACACAATTAAAGAGCATTACAACCCCCTTTTCTCTAGAGACTTAGCATAACAAAGGGACTTTAAGGGGACTTGTACATAATATTTTAGAGGAACTCTAAGAGAGCAGACAATGACATTGACCAACATTGGCCAAATTCCTCTGATATGCAGAAGAGACAGTAGCTAAAATACAGTGGCCAAAGATGGCCTTTTTATATCTTGCTATATACAACCAGAGTGCATGACAAAATCTTCCCAAGGGGTTTGACAGTCTGATGGGAGTTCATAGACGTGACTAAAGTGACTTTTCCTTTGGTAGAGCTGGATTTTTACCTGATGAGGGGAATTTGCAGCAAGTCAAGAAAAGGGAGAATCAGGTGTGGGGATAGGATAGGGAATCAGAAGGAAAGGGAGTTAAAAGTAAAGTCTTTACTTTTAACTCCTTCATAACAAATTGCTTAGTATGCCACACTTCTGCTGCTGTGTGTTTCATGTTTGGTTTCTTTCACTTGAGTTCTGAAGGTGACCTACATCTGTGCTTTTATGGATGTATTCCTTATTCCTGGGAGACACTGGTATGAAATTCATTACAAATCATAACAACATAGTTGATCTTTGCTTCCAGTTTCTCTCTCTTTCATCTCTATAAAGTCAAAGGGAAAAGGAAGATTGATGTTTCAGGACTATAAAGGCAAATATATGGGAGTCTTCATAGTAGCCAGTGATCTACAAGAACCTTAAAGTGGGTCATTTGTTGAGATGGAATGAGGACACCGCAGAGTAGGGACCTGGGTGTGTGTTGGGGAGGGGGGATTGCACAAGTTTTCTGAGTCTTAGCTCCACCCTCAGGCAAGTGCTGGCACTAATCTTGATTTTGCTGACAATGACCAGTTTACTGTTTTGAGTTTCGCCCAATCCCTCTTGACTGAAGCCAGCAACACTGCTGCTTTTTATATTTTTTAGGCCATTTCTTTTCAAGGACGGAGTCTGGCTGTGAGTGTTTATCAAAAATGTGTTCAAATTTTCCACCTTCTTATTACCTGGGTGCTTTTTCTATGTGAAAGCTTCCAGGTCTTTCTCCACAGGGAGAGCCTGTGAGCCCGTCGTGTGCTAACTCCACTGTTCCTATAGTCCATGCCTGTGTAAAACCAGTTTTTCAACCATTTTACTAGGTTTCATGTTTCAAAATACAATATAGAAAATTTTACAGGATTGTTTTTCCTAACATGAAAATTAAAATAGTACAAGGCTGGGACAAATCACTTAGCCAACCACCAAGTATTTTCCGAGTGCTGCCTACTTGCTATCTATTTTTCTAATTAGCACTAAACGGGCTAAATATCCTTCTTCCTAGACTTTTCATTCTCTCAGCCCTGTTGCTGATCTGCCTCCTCTGTTAAAGGACCGAGGCTGGTGATGACCACGTGCCATGCTTTTGAATCCAGAGGTCACTCTCTACATTATATGTTTTCACTTCAGATATGTGGATTAGTTTTAAGTACATATGACATATTAACTACTTGCTTCTTGCTTGTGTCCTATAAAAATGAACCTGAATGCACACATGAACTTTCAGGCAGCTATGGGCGTGAACACAAGACCTGCAAAAGATGAAGCCAGCCCAAGCCCCAACGTAGAGAGGGAGGGGCTCCCGAAGTTCTACCCATAGCTGAGGAACTTGGCAATTTGTGGCTGCTGCGTGGGGGAGGGGGTCAGTTCTCTTCAGGGTGCGATCCCTGATAGGTTGCCCATGCTCCGATAGACAGCCCTACACTCGTGTGCGCGCTGACAATGCTAAGTGAACTTGGTTTGAAAAAGAATACATTAAGTTGGGGGAAAAAAACGGTGAGGACTGTATTTCCTTTGGCCCAGTCTTAGTTACAATGACAAAATTTGTGTTCCAAAAAAATTGGAATTGAGGACATGGGGAATGGATCTCACCAAAAATATATGCATTTAAGAAATTCTGAAACAAGAAAAATTAACAGTCTGCATCGGTATTAAACACACCATCAGAAGAACAGTTAGTAACAACATGAAATTCAACCTTTTAAAAGAATTAGTCACCCTAACTAAAAATGACCTTTATGTAACCTTGTTGCTTGTAACCTGGTGCTGGTGCGTGGGTCCACGTGGGTCTGTACAATGAAGCGTCCGAGCCCCTTGAGAATGCATTCAGCCACGTGGGTCCACACAAGGAAGCGCCCGAGCCCCTTGAGAATGCATTCAGCCTTTCACCTGTGGGGTCTCAGTCTATGTGGACTGAAGTTCTTTTCCTTTGCCTCTTGGCATCTTTATTTCCTATATTTACACTTTAAATAGTAAATTTGCATATCTCAAAACAAACTGAATGAAGGTTTTGAAACTACAGTATCAAGTGCAAATACCTGATTCATGAGGTATCATGGTTTTCAGGGTTTCCTCTAAGCAAAAATTTGCATAGGCTTTGTATCCATGGGAAAAAATCTCAGACAAGATTCACATAGGGCAACAAAAGGTTTCTGTAACATAAAGGATGGTTTAGGG
The DNA here is from genome assembly GCA_004026605.1 of Ondatra zibethicus. Taxonomy (NCBI): domain Eukaryota; kingdom Metazoa; phylum Chordata; class Mammalia; order Rodentia; family Cricetidae; genus Ondatra; species Ondatra zibethicus. The sequence continues at coordinate 26,119 of PVIU01001329.1, read as the reverse complement.
ACTGAGTGAAAACTCAGAACTAGGTCAGGTCTAGCCCAGTGGGAGTTCATGACTAGTGGAGGTTGCTTGCAATCCCTCTGGAACCAGACCAGCAGGGCATTATGCCTGAAAACCTGAAAACAAAGCATTACCGTAAGGAAAACATCACCTGTACTTGCAGCCTAGAGTAGAACTTGGTTCTGTCCATTTCAATTTTATCCTATTTCAAACCCAAACCAATAAACTATTAAATTACTTATTCTCTTAAAAATATGGTAAGTTAGGGGTCTATTTTCCAAAATTATATATCTGGTCTGAATATAAAAAGAAAGAGGGTGGGTAAGGATGAAGAGGAGGATAAGGAGGAGGAGGAAAAGTCGTCACTAGGTATTGGCATACCTTCTCCCAAGGAGATCAAACATAAAATTATACTTCTAACAAAATTGCAAAGTTAGAGCCAAATGGCAGTGTGTTGGACTCAGTAGTTGAACAATGGCCCCACTTGAGCAGGGCCTGGGTCCCCTCCCTACCCTCACAGTAGCAGCAAAGAGCAGTGACCAGAGATCTTTTAATATTAGCTGCACATGCGACTCAACAGAGCCAAACTTTTAATTAAAGAAAATGTCAATATTTCACAAAAAAGAATTATTGAAAATATTCTTCAGTAACTGCACAAGCAACACCATGAGTGGGATGGGGCCAGAGTAAACACAGTCCTCTAGACGGTGCTTATTGATTTCATTTATCACTCGAGTCCAGAATCTCAGTGAAAGGTCAGCTAGGTTTGCTGTTTACTCTCCTGTCCACCATTTTTTTTTATTTATCAGTATTAATAAGTCATCGTTTGCTGCTGGTGCTGCAAGCACAGGAGGAAGGTAATGATAACTCAGAGTTCTTTTAGTTTGTGCTGGATGATTCCCTAGCTTATGTTTGTATATGAAAAGTGGGGTGGGTCAGGTAAATGGGGCTTGAAAAATCTATCTTCTGTCATAGACCCTTATTCCAAATGGTGGTCATAGCCAGAGAAAGGAAGTGTGAACATCTGTGTTTATCTTTCATTAGGTATCTTTGAAAGTCAGCAAAGTGAATTTAGAAAAGAAGGCAAGGAAAAATGGAGAGGGGACCATAGCTGGACAGAGAAGTTGAAGTTCAAATGGAATTCAGTCACTAATAAAATGGGGCAGAAAGCGGCGGAAGGAAGTGCTGCTGGGAAGCCCATTTTAATGTCTGAGAGAGGTGGGGAATTACCGTTATCAGTGTGACAAAGTAGGAGGATCACGAGTCCAAATACATCAGTGTTCTACAGCTCAGCTTCCTGCTCTTTGTTATCCACGGAGAATAGGCAGGACATGGGGACTCTTGCTTTCGTCTTCCGTCTTTGCACAAAGGCACCCCAGGAAATAGCAATACGTTTTGATCTATTAAAGAGGAAGCAGATCGAAAACACTAACTAGAAAGTGGAGTTTAAGCGAAGTCGCATTCATGCCCTGAGCCTTGATCAGGTTGTGAAGCAGACAGGATGTACCTTGTCGACGCTTTCTTCCCACTTCTGGTCCAAGCTTTTCCTTCCCAGTAAGCCCCATCTTTTTGCTGTCCTTACTCTCAGCTAGTGAGAACCAGCCTTCTAACCAACCTAGCAACAGGAGACACCTCCTTCAGCAGGTCAAGGGGCATGCATCTGGCAAGCGGGCCACCTTGGTTCTCTGGCAGGTACTTATACCCCAGGCGGCTCTACACTTCTTATGGAAGATAGGAGGAATAATTAGGTATGAAGACAAGGGAAGAGGGAGTGGATGCTTGCTGTCTGGAGGACCTGAAGTCTGCGACTGTATCCCAGTCTGCAGTTTAACCCCGAAGAACAGATATTTCTCTGAGGAATTCATCTCACATGACTCACCCTGCTCCTCATGGAAGAGAATGGAGAAGGGGCACCCAAGTCCCTGCCCTTCCATCACCCGAGGGCTCTTAGTTTGCCTCCATACTAGCCCAGTTTCAGCTTAAGTTAATGGGGTTTCCAAATAGATGTCCAATGTAATTATGTTGAAGCGAACAGATGCTTGTGAAATATTTACATGACAATACCAACAGACTCCAGTAGAGATGCACGCAATTACTGAACTTGGTCAACAGATGGCAGCGTTTATACACACGAATTCATATTGAAGTTTATTAATAAATGATAAGTTCTCAAAAGTGCTAATATGAAAAAGCTGTGATTTTGCAAAGTTTTTAATTAGTGTTTCACCTTTAATTAGTATCTTATAGTTTTATCCACTTGTTGCTCTATTAAAAGTACCTTTGTCTCTTACAAAAGGAACTTCAAAACAAAGATACATCCAAACACACGCACACACATGTGCACACACACACACACACACACACACACACACACACACACACACACATCTCAACATCATTTGTATAGAGCTGAAACTGGAAGTAAAATGTGAGCGCCCACCCGTGTGGTCACACTTTTTCTTCTTTAGGAAATGGGTTCTCAGTGACTTTCTCTCATTTCCAGTCTCCAGTGGCTCTTGCCAGTCTGTAAATGCCCGTGGCTGGTTCTGTCAATCACTTTTGATTTCCAGAGTAAGTGCTTTATGAGGCCAAACATAGCAACACAAATATTTAAATCGCTCTCACACTTTACAACCTTAACTGCAGTGTTTTATATAAAGGGCCCCGAATGAATATTGTTATTGATAGAAATTGGATACACCCAGAGGGCTAGGGATCACTGAGAGCAAAAAATGGAATACACTGAGAAATCCAAGACACATGCTGAGAAAGGTAGGAAATCCTCCAGCAACTACATCTTCCACCCCTAAAGACCAGTGAGAAGCAGAGAAGGGTTTACGTTGGATCCCTTGGAAAATGGGACTCCCAGTAATATTTACAGTAACAGATACGAGTTTCAGTATAAATAATACTGTCTTGGAAACAAAAGAGTAGCTTACGAGGATTCAAAAACAATGTGAAGGTCTTGCTATATGCTGGGGTCAGTTTTTGTCGTTGTTTGTTTGTTTGTTGTCAGTATTTGCTTGTCTGGTGTTCCTAAACTGTTTCAGTGATGGTCAGGACCCCAAAATTTGCATAGATGCACTGGATGGAACAGAGTTGTGTGAGGAAAGCCCAAAGCCTCAGCCGCCTGGATTGGTGGAGTCACGTTGCCGGTTGTGGGCTCCTAAGCAGACATAGGCTGCCCTGCAGATCCACTTTGCATCATTGAAAAACTAGGGCATTTTTAATAAATAGCGGAAAATGCTTCAGTAAGGTTCACACAACCATCAGCGAGTACAGCTTTATGAAGTGGTCTGGTGTCTGAAGGTGAGCCTGAAGTCTTATTCGGGGTAGTGTTTGCAGCTGGCTGCACTTTGCCTGGGCAGGAGCTTTCACTAGGTTAACTCTTCTCAGCAACAACCAGATCACTTCAGTAGGAAAGGAGGAAGTTGCCCAGCGGTTGAGTTGGTATTTCAATTCTAAAGTCTTCATCAATGCCCCCAAGCAATGATTTAAAAAAATGTTCACAATTAAAGTTATTTTGATAATTAATAATAACAAGAAGTTTTTTTTTTTTTTGGCCTTCTGATTTTACCCTTCCTGATGTTTTTATATGTACTGGGTGACCTGATGCTAAAAGAAATGTCACACATACTGTTACAGGCTATGTTGCAATTCCAGTAACTGGTATTGATACAAATGTAACTACAAAGTTTGTAGTAGCTTTGACATTGTAACATTATTTCTAAGTGAAATGTGGGACTTTAGAAAATGTAGATAAATAACATTTATATCATTAGTTATTTCAAACTGAAAACAATTGTAACTTACCAATTAGAGACTAGAAAGGTATTAAAAACTAACTTAAGTAAGAGCCTTTTGAAGGAAAATTAATACTTGATAGCTGACAAAATATTTATTGAATTGGAGCAAAGATTTAAAATTTTAACTAACTTTATTATGAGAATTTAGTAAGCTTTTAAGATTGAATCTTTTTCTTCTTTGAGATTTGTGTTGCTATTGTTACTAGTTGTGTGTGTGTGTGTGTGTGTGTGTGTGTGTGTGTGTGTGTGTGTGTGTGTAAGATACAGGATGGGTACCTGGGTGCCACTGCACATATATAGAGATCAGAGGAAAAATCTCTGTACTTAATTCTCTCCTCCCACTTCTACGTGGATTCCAAAGATATGATTCGGGTCATCAGGATTGCTTAGCAAGCACCCTTACCCACTAAGAGACAGCCAGCTAGCATCTCTCTTGTCCCAAGGACTCGTTTCTTAAACGAGAACTCAAATCATTTCTTAAAACTCTGAATATTTAACCATCTTCTGCATCACTATGAGAAAAATAAAAAATAAAAGTATTTAATAATGTTGATTACGTCTTGCTGACTATGTAATACACCGTAAGAAGCATCACACTTTCAAACATGGAAAGTCCTAAGTCTGGTGCTATTGCTGTCTGTTAATAGAAGAAGAAGCAGGAGAATGAGAAACTTGGCTAATGTTGCCTAGGTTACAAGAGAGGAGACCTAGACCAGAAGTTGACTTCTCCAATTGAAGATGGAACTCATTCTCTTAAGTTGTCAGAGAGGCTTTTCATCTTCTATCACCAGGTCAAAACGATATTAACCCAAGGGAAATTCTGGGTGGCTACATTCTAAAAAATGGAAGCTGATCATACCACTGAACTGTAAACTTTCTGACTAGCCAATCGAGGGATAAAGTAGCTTGGTACAAAGCATACAATGCATGGAAGTCACAAAACCAAAAGTCACCACACGGTGACAAAGACTAAGTGAGGAACTGATCGGTTGTAACTTTACTTATGACTCCCCAGAGAATAAGCCTAAGCCATCCCCAAGGAGCTCTGTGATTCTCCAGGGAGAAAGAGTAATTACAAGGAGAGCTATTTTTAAAAGGTTATGAGCTCTCACAACAACACACCCTAATGCTCCTGCCACCAATGCCTCTTACCTCACCAGAGCTGTCTCCAGATGGCATTAGCAGATTACCAACAGGTTTACCTAGTTGGCACTCTTACTGCCCCTAAATTAGTCATCCAATGCCAATGATTCTGGGGCCTTTATGAATGACTTGTTATAGATGTAACCTGTTTTGTCATTTGTAAACTGGAGTGTTTATGAGCAGCTTTAAGTTTTCCTAACTCGTTGACTTGTTTTTCTCTTTTTTATATTGTGAGCATTAGGACTCTTAGGAAAGATAAAGTGTTACCTCTCCAAGAGGCCACTGCCATCTCCAGATGACCGGAAGAAGTTTGAACATGAGTTTGCCCTCTCCACGTCCTTTCATGGAATCCACAACATTGCCCAGAACCGGAGCAGGGTTCGCAAGGTGATCTGGCTGTCTGTGGTGCTGGGCTCTGTCTCACTCTTGGTGTGGCAAATTTACAGTCGCTTGGTCAACTTCTTCACGTGGCCCACCACAACATCTGTAGAGGTGCAGTATGTGGAAAAAATTGAGTTCCCAGCTGTGACATTCTGTAACTTGAATAGGTAAGAATCATTGCTTTAGCTGTGATTTTTATCTAATTTTGGTATAAATTTATTTTGATAATTTACATAATTTGATGTAGCATTTAACCTAAGTAAAAGCACTGAAATTTTTAAGTTGAACTTAAGGTACAAATAGATGGAAAGAAAGAACCGTGCTAATGTCTTCATCCATTTATATCTTCCCTTTCCATGTCTTTCCTTGTGTAAGTATCAAGTTCTCACTTAGTTCAGTAGATGTAATGTGATTCCCTGAACTTAATGCTAATGAGAGAGGGGATTCCTTATGTAATTGAGTAATTACTGAACACAATATATATACATACCCAGGCTTTCTATGTGGAGTGTTTTAGAGGCAACTGGAGCCTCCAAGGAGGAGATGAGGAAGAACTAAAAAGGGTTCTAATGCACAATACATGGAAATATGATGTTTGCGTGATAATATATTGGAATGTTTAGAACAAGTATTAGAGACACTGTGCATGTTATAAGGGGTTTGTGTGTGTGACCAGCGATACTTCAAAGCTTCAACTTATCATTCAGGTGTTAGAAGGCAAAGATAAGCGAATCCTCTCACAAGAGAAAAACTCCTCAGTGTTCATTGCCTCACAATATTTAAACCACATGCATCCCAACAAAGACAAGGCTGGTTTGCAGGGACACTTGACTGAAAGAAGCAGAGGCGCCGGAAGGACCATGTGAGGAGATCCGCAGTCACTGTTCCCAGAGAATCATCTGTAACTAGTGGGCAAAAACACTTTCCGAAACTGAACTGTTACAGTATTTACGCTGAAGGAAATATAGGCTAAGGGGACCTGTGGTCCGTCAGGCAGGGGTATCTGCTTACTGAATGTCTGTGCAAGTTCTGTACAGTGAAGGTCTGTACAGCCTAGTCAGGTCTTCTCCCTTCTCATCCTCCACTGTCTCAGCATGACAAAAGTTGCCTCCTGGTGAATTTGGGCAAGAAACCCAAAGCTCCCATGCCTCACCTCCCAACCAGGGCATCCAGTGTGTGTAGGGAGATTCACTGACAACATATTATCTCAACCCAGGTCTATGGGACAGAGGCTCACCTCTCAGCCAGGGCTTCCATTGTGTCCTCGGAGACTCAGGCTGAGGCTGACAGCATGTTATCTCCACTCAGGTTCACATGGCAGGGGTTTAATATATGATGAGTGTGACTTAGATGTTGGGGATGGCCAGCTCTTTGATTCCCATGTGTCAGGTGGAAGAAAGGCGTCAGAGGGCATGCTTCAACACTCATATGTCCAACTACCTTATCAGTAGACGTTGATAGCTAAAAATGTTGCTATGGAGTTCATGGTGTCTAAGAAGGGATCAAAAGATTTTAATAATTTCCCGTGGGGCCCATGTGTGTATATAGGTTAGAGCTGAAATCACAGGCTTACCCTACCCTGGCCTTACTGACACAGTTCTTCCCACTAACAGCCATGTTTTGAAGTAGAAAATAATGTGTGTCTAAAAGTGCTGAAGATGAAAAGAATAAATTATTAAGAAAAAATCATATAATAATACTCTATTATTATTATGTTTTTGAAGAAGGACATACATTCTTATCAATTGCAGTATTTCATAGGAACATTGCATTTCCATTTAAAGGGTAATGCAGAGTTGTCAATGACTTCATCAATATCAGCCTCTTAGTGCTATAGTGTTCAGTATCCCCAATGTCACACTCAATATAGTCTCCATATAGAAGTTTAATTGTTGCACACTGGAGTTGCCAATCTGCTTCACTTACAGTTTGTTAAAAATATCCATTTTGAAAAGTTTCTTTACAGAAAGCAGTGTACAGACAAGAAGAACTAATCTCATTAAGGTACATTTGGCTCAGAATCACAAAAATTAAGTGGTAGAATGGATTCTGGAAAATGAGCTCTTATTCACGGCCTTTTTATTTGGAACAATCTAGTCAATTATAAATAGCTCTGTATCAGATTCCAGCTAAATATCATCATTACAGAATTCACCACACATTTCCAGGACATTTTGCCTTTGACCTATATTCCCAGACAGCAATAACTTTTCTTAAAGAATAGTTTTTTTTAAGCGTATATCAAAGTTGAAAATAAACTCAGTGCAAGACATTTTTGGTTTTATGCTGAATATTATATCTTATAAAAAGTTCATATTTTATTTCTAATAGTACCAGGCTTTATTTATCATTTAATGTTCCGAAATAACTAGTATGGTCTCAACTTTCATTAGTGTAACAAATATAGTTTATGAGACTATTTTAAGCTGAAAAATTCCTTAATAATTTTATCCCCTATACATATGCCACCCACAGAAAGGCTAGTTCTTTAATTTCACTGTATAGTCATTTTGAGAAGAATCCATGAGAGGCATTGCTTCATGACTTCTACAGGATATCAAAGTTGCAGAATGACTACTGATTCATGGAGAAAACTGTGCCTCACACCAAAATCTATTAGTTACTAACTTCGGAAAAGTAGTTTCCAGAAATGCTTTTGGCTAAGAATAAGGAGGCTGTGAGAGATCGTAAGAACGGCAGGAGTGTCTCAGCGTGAGGAAAGAACCTTGTAGCCTAAAAGTAGGATGATTACAGGGTCAGAATGTAAGGCTGGCTGTGAGCGGACCAGAGATGGTAGAGTAAGACATTAGGGTATGCTAGATGCTAATTACAAAGACAGTAGTAATCTTTCATATGTTAGGAAACATCATATATTATTAGCTTGGAGATTTTGCTTGTTTTGTATCTGTTTTATATTCATTGGGAAAAGACTGAATATAAGAAAACGTTTAAAGACAAAGCATGATATAAAGAAAGCTCCATGAACTCAGTTACAAACACATGCATATGCACGCATGTGCGTGCACACACACCAAAAATAACTGACGAGTGATTGGATTTTGGAAGTAGACGCAGGAAAAGTTGGAGGTGGAGAGGGCGGCATGGCAGCTGTATGAATATAGAGCTGATGCATGTTCTCAAAAAGATTTAAATAAATAAAATGCAATAAAACAAATAAAGGCTAAAACTTCAATAATAATATAACAAGATTATTATCACACCACGGATAATATTTGTAAATATTAGAAATGGGAACATAAACTAAAAGTACTAATCATGTTTGTTGTAACTTTCTGATAATCATTTTTTAAGTATAGCTCAACAGAAACTACTAAGAAAATAAATACCCCTCCTTTAAAAATGAAAATTGAAAATAAAATCTAGGTCAGGACCACCATAAGCTATCAACACCCTCCATGTGACGATGGCGATTTCTGCAATAAGAAATTGCAATTCCAATAAGAATTGCTCTTGAAACTGCGGGGGAAGGGTAACCTTTACATACTGGTGGTAGGAGTTAGCTTATTACAACCATGTGGGAAGTCGGACTGTGCTTGCTCAAAAAAACTATGGATAGAACTTCTCATTATCCAGAAGCCTACTAATGGCCGCTTAGCAACAGAAAAGTAAGTCAATATGCAAAACAGGCATGCACATGACAGCAGTAATTGCAGCACCATTCAGTGCTTGGGAACAGAAACAAAGCAAAGGGCCATCAGTTGATGAATAGCTAACAAAGCTGCGGGACATGTGCACACACAAATCATCCTTATATTCAGCATTAAAACTCAACTTTCACAAACACTACACAATATATACACAACTTATCCCTCTAACAAATATCTAAATTCTACCTTTCTAGATCAGTTAAAGTAAATTTAACAGTTTCACAAGGAAAGAAATGACCGAGTCCAGAACATAAGAAGACTCTAAAATGACATGCAAACCATGTCCTGCATGACATGGACCCCTACCAAGAATGGACCACCCATTGCATTCTGTGCTGTAGGACAAGGAGAAGAGATGAAAGCTGATCACTTCAAGGTTTATAAGACTGAAATATGAAATCATTAACTGCATTTTGAAGGGATGAAAGGCATGTAAATAAAAATCTAAAGATGATGTACAGTGGAAATTACTTAACAAATATAATCACTTATGAATGTAGTTTTGCCTTGTTTCTATCTTGGAGAAAAATTGTTTTAATATTCTAACTGATGCCTTCATTCCTACAAATAGATTCCAAACAGAGGCTGTATCAAAATTTGGCATCATTTTCTTCTTATGGGATGTAGTTTCCAAAGTTCTCCGCCTTCAGGAAGTTAGTGCCAACAACACTCACTCTTCAGAGACCTTAGATTTTGTTACAAGTCACCAAAACTTCAGCATTACAGAATTTGTCAAGAACAATGGTTTTTATCTCAATCAGGACACTTTGTTGGACTGTAAATTTTTTGGAAAACCATGTGGTCCAAAGGTAATGGTTGACTCTTTATCCAAATCTAATCAAGATAGTAGACTATGCTTTTATTCTGTTCTGAGCTCAAATATACTAGTCTTGAGAAATCAACCCATTTATATAAGTACATTTCCTTAGCTCTCCTAATTTCTGCTTTATAACAGCAAGAGATGTGGGATCCATGTGAGACAAATTTCTTCTTTCAAGAAGTTATATAAGGGGTTGGAGAGATGGCTGAGGGTAAGAGCATTGCTTGATGTACAGGCATGGTGATCTGAGTTTAGATACAGCCTTACATCTGCTGGTGCTGTGTGCTTGCAGGCAGCAGAGGCAGGAGGCATGTGGAGGCTGAATACAAGTCCAGGAAAGATTGTGTAAAGTGACAGATTGGGGCACTCAACGTTGTGCTTAGACATCACACATGAGAGTACACAACAAGTACACCCACAAATGCACACACACACAACTCTCGTGCACACACACATGAACACACACAGGGTGGCTAGAGAAAATGATAGATGACAAAAATTTTTAAGACCTTTGTGAAGCATAGTTTTTTTTTAAATAAAAGAACAAAACACAATAGGTTACTGTAATTTTTTCCTGATCTTTCAACACCATATTTGAAGAAAGCATTTCTTTCCTCTTAAGCAGCTACCACAGTGTTTTTAAGATAGTGGCATCTTAGGGGGGAGTACACAGAAATGAGCCGTCTAGTCTTCCACTAAGAATTGCATGTCACTTGCACAGTATACGCAGCGAGCTTTCTATCCACATGTAACACATCTAAAATCCTGTTTCAATTACTGATACAAGTCATCTAAGACTAAGTACGGTGTGGCTGCAACCTGATCTCTTATTGCCTACTTACATTTCCAGTTCCTTATTCTATGAGAGAGATTCCAAGTGAATATCCAATTCACAGTCCCACAGGATAATCAGCATTCTGAGAGGCAGACGGTAAACATTGCTGAGTGTGGACGGAGATGAGGATGAGCAGCAGGGACGGCCTGAGTGCTCACCTAAAGGGGCTCGTCTTCCTTGCTTTGTTTTTGCTAATATCTTTAAATTCACTCCTGAGAAACTTTTCACTAGTGATAACATACATTACAGAAACCCAAAGCTAGAAATCTGTGAAGTAAAATATATGAATTGGTTTTGTTAGCTGGGTAACATAAAAGCAGGACTGCTTTTAGAAAATGCTGAGCCTCCTTACTTTGATTCTGCTTCCCTGTCCTATAACTTTTCCCTGCAGTCTCCCACAGAGAGCCAAACTTCAGTCACCAATAGTTTTCTCACGGTGACACCTTAGCCCTCAAGAATCCAGGTGAGAATCCAGCCAGAGGCTCATCATCTGCTCCTAGGCCACTTGGGATGTGCAGGGCATCCCAGTTTATGTAGCATCTCTGAGGGGGGTGGGACAGTTATCATAGGAGGTCATTGGGATGGGAATGTGACTGCCCCACAGAGAACACAGGATGGAACAATGACTTATCACAGGAGGGGCGTTGAAGCCCTTCCCCAAAGTCTAAACACGTCTTTCTGTGAATCGTTGAGAAAACAAAACAAGCTACTTTTAAGCTTTGTTTAAAAAAATGCTTAATTAGATGTGAAATGTCTCATTTAAAAATAACATGTGAATTTACTTAAATTTTCATTACACAAGTGTAAACTGTTAATCAAATATATGCGTAAATTGCCAGACTATTAATTTTTTTATATAAACATTCTCAAATAAGCCTTTGCAAGTATAGAAAATGGTAGACTGATTGGAACTCAGGGGCATTGAAAAGTTCTCCACTGACTGTGTTCTATTTGGTTTATTTTTGTGTTGGAGGATTTCAAACATGTTTTTACTGAATACGGAAATTGCTTTACTTTTAACCACGGTGAGAATTTCCAAAGCAAGAATAAAGTGAGCTTGTCTGGAAGAGGCTTAAAGCTGCTCTTCAATGTCCATCAGGTATCTCTGCTTGGCTTCATTCCAGTCTGGGTGAAAGGGGCAAGTGCACAGGACTCCATTTTAGTAAGAATAAATTCCACCGGTTGAGTTCATTTCACCCTTTGACAATTTGCTCTAATTGCTCATGAATTGTGGATTATTGTTGTCTTAGAGCTGCAGGAAGCAGATGCTTCAGGAATAAAACAGACAGTGCTTGCTGTTCTGGTACTTCCTATTATGATTCAAGGGATCATTTATGCAGTGGAGTAAAGAAATGGAGAGTTCTTATTGTGCCTTTTATACAGCTAATGATATTATTATTAAAAACACAATTGTAGTAGTAGGATTTTCATCTGGACATGGAAATATGTTTTGACAAGAACTCTATATATACACTGATTCATCATAGAAGTGTTCCCTGAAAAGGAGAAAAGACCCTACTATGCGTGAACAGTACACAAATACCTTTTCCTAAGCTTCATTGTTCATTGGTTTGTTTTGTTTGTGGTTGCTGTTTATAACTGGCCTATGGAGTTGGGTTTGAACCTAGGATTCAGATGTCTCAGCATCTAAGAATTGCCTTGCTGTGACTTCAAAGGTGCTGGGCGAATAGCTCCCGTACCTGCCCTCTGCTACCAAGGGTTTGTAGATCAGTATTCTGCCATGGCGGCAGAGTACTCAAAGAGACACAGTGATTGGCAGAGAAAGATGGCCTTCTCATCTTGAATCACAGCAAATTGCTGCGTCCCCCATAAACATGAATGAGGTCACGGCTGCTTTTAAAGAATTTCTGTTAATATCTTCATAATTTCCTCCTGTGTCTCACTCGAAATCATTGTATTTATGCCCAAACACAATGCTGCATTCAGAAATATTTCACCAATATTTAAACTAGTTAGATAATAGCCCTAGGGTTAGTTTATGCATTAATTATGCATTTTTACTAGTGGAAAATTCAAAATATTTCTTCAATAAAATTAAAACCTACAAATGTAATATAATGTTCCATAAACAAATGGCACCTAGATATTTCTGTAAACAAACATGGCTATCTCTTGAAAGGTTTTAGCATGTCCAAGACAACAGGCCTCGGAGTGACAAGAATTTAAAGCTTGCTCCTCAAGGATAATTACACAATACTGGAATGATTCACTGCAGAATCTTTATATACACACATCCAACCTTTTCCTTATGGCCTGAAACTGTAGCATCACTAGCAACTTACTTGTTAATATCTTTACCTGATATAGATGTATATATTTTAAAAGTTGTGAAAGTAATAGCATCGATTTTCACAATTAATGAAGAAGACATTTGAATTTTAAACAAGGTTTAATTACAAAGCAACTGACACGGGTGGGTGTACTTGAGCACACTCAGGAGCAACTCTGTGCCACAACCTGGAAAGGGTGTCTTAGATAGCAAATTTCCACACCTCTCACACAGTAGATTGAAGCCTAATATGATATAGCTGACTTTAGGAATTCAAACACACCATGAATTGATGAACCCAAACCTTGAACTCTTGTATAACTAGTGTGTGTGTGTGTGTGTGTGTGTGTGTGTGTGTTCCCTTCAGGAGGAATTTACTGATAACCCCTTGCCTGGTTTTGCTGATGCCGGGATCATCTTTGTCATTCACTCACCAAAGAAGGAGCCACAGTTTGATGGCTTAGGTCTGTCTTCTCCTGTGGGCATGCACTCACGGGTGACCATCCGCCAACTAAAGGTAAGAACTTGGGAGATGTGGAGAGAAAGGGTATTAGCTGGTAATGACTGCATTAAACACACAGATAACTTTTTCATGAGAGTCCCCTTTCTCCTGTGCTTTTAAACTAATGGCTGGAAGAGCCAACACTGCATTTCAGATTCCTTTCCTTTATCTGGAGGCACCTCTGTAGTAAAAGGCAGTAGATTCCTGCCTACAACCTAAGTGACTGTGGGGAAGCCTATTAAATCCAACGTAACTTCAGATAGCAATCATAACAAGACCACAAAGTCAGCTTCAGAATTAAATGTTTCCTCTGTGAAGCCATCTGCAAAGAATAAAACAAAACAAACAAACAAAGTGAAAGAGCATCCGCCATGGAGACAAGTCATGTGGCAGGCTTCCACCTGACAAGCTCCACTCATGAGCTTCCTTAATTAACATTTTCAGTTTGCATCCACTCCCTGTCCTCTTGGCTAATAGACAGCTTTTCCATTTCCAGAGACAAGGTGTTTAAAAGTGAGGTAACATAAAGAAAGCAAAGTACTTGTTTGTTACATGTTAAATAGCAGTTGCTCAATAAGGAGTTAATTTTTGTCATATTGGTTGATGGTTTGTGAGCAACCTGAGTAATATTGTGGCATAACATTTGCATAAATATTTTTTCCTTATTTGAATTAACTTTGACAATGGTTGGCCTATGTGATGTTTTCATTGACATTTAGGGTGAAGGTTTAAAGGCGGAGGTTAGAATGGCCTTCAGGGGCTTTCAAGATAGTAGTGTGGACAAATGGGTAAAGATAGTGTATCGAAAAGAAATTTTAAAAACTCTGAGATAAGTCAAAGTGTGAAGCATCCTTTAATGGAAAACGTGGACCAACTGAATTCCGTCTGCTAACCTTGTGCCTGTCGTCTTCAGACAGTCCACCAGGAATACCCGTGGGGAGAGTGTAAACCTGACATCAAGTTGAGGAACTTTACCACCTACAACACCTACAGCTGCCTGAAGGAGTGCAAAGCCCAGCACATAGAGAGGCTGTGTGGATGCTTGCCCTTTCTGCTTCCAGGTAGAGAAGGGCTGGCAGCTTCTCCCACACGGCTGAACTCGAAGCTTAGGATTTAGTGCGTCCTTGAATTGTCTTCCATGCTCACAGAAGGCTAGACAAGAAAATGGCCCACTTACCACCTTTATCTCAGTCCATTTGGGAGCGTGGAAGCAGCACAGAGGTTTCTGGGGAAGAAAATGATGCTGTCGGTCTAGATCCTCAATCCTTCCTTAGAAGGTTAAAGTCAGGTTAAGCTATTTCTTAAATGGCTTAAAATGAATGAATGTCAAGGGTTTCATAATTTGAAATTAAAATATAGGTTATGTATACTTATAGCAGGCCCTAAAGATTTCACTGTTGGGAAACTCTTCGCCTTGTGGCTGTGAAAGAAACTTCCAAGACTTCTTTGTGCACAGTCTCAGGTATTTCCAGGACCAGGGATCCCTCAGGCAATCATTGAGCAAAGGTTAAACCTGTGCTTCCTATAACATGGGAAGAATTGTGTCCTGCTGAGCAGGGTCCTCATAAGGATGAAAAAGTAATAGAAAACATAGATAAAATTTATATAAATGAGGAACAATTTGATTTATATTTATTCTATTGCCTTTCCTTAGTGTGTCCGTAAAGAGATATGAACTATTAGAGAAGTAGCCATAGGGAGAATAAAACTGTAGCTTCTCTAAATTGCTCATAGTGTCTATCTGTCTGTCTGTCTGTCTCTCTGTCTTTCTCTGTGTGTGTGTGTGTCTCTCTCTGACTCTCTGTCTGTCTCTGTCTGTCTCTCTCTCTGGGTGGATATATGTTCCCCCCTCTGTCTTTCTATCTATCTACTTCATCTCTATCTTCTTATCTCAATAAAGGCTCATGGAAATGTTATTTCAACAAGAAGAAAGGAAAGATGAAAAGTGTGCACTAGCACACTATCCCTCCTTCTTTCTCTCCCTCCCTCCCTCCCTCTTCAGAGTTCCCTCTCTCTCCCTCTCTTTCCTTTTCTTCCTTACCCCCCTCATCCTTGTCTTTTAAACTCTTAAATTTGGAGCAGTCTTCTCCTACAGCCTCTTAGGCATTGTGAAAACTGTGCACAGTCTCCTCAAGATTGTGACGATTGTTGAGTAAACATTGTGGCTGACCTCAGAGACCACTTGTAGTATACCAATAAAAAATAATCTGGTTACATAAAAAGGCCATGGTTTTTAAAATCAGCTCAGGGAGTAAACGTAGGTAGACCACAGATTGATTTTTCTCCTTTGTTCCAAGATTTACAGCAGATTCCTAACGAACACTGGCACTGACCTGGCCTAATGCAGCCCTAAAGCAGTTCTCTGCCTTCCTAGTGCTGGGACCCTTTAATGTAGTTCATGTTGTGCTGACCCCAATCATAAAATTATTTTCATTACTACTTCATAACTGTAATTTTGAAACTATTATGAATTGTAATGTATATATTTTCGGAGATAGAGATTTGCCAAAAGAGTTGCAACTCATAGGTTGAGAACTGCTATCCTAAAGGCAGTTAATCATGTGTGAAAAGATATATATATATGTCTTTATATATTAATGTTAATATTAATAATATAAGTTAATATCCAGAGGTAGCAGGATAAAAGATAGAGTACCCCAAGGCTTCTCTAACAGCATGGTCTAGTACAAGTCACTTTCTGAGGCTTAGTTCTTCATCTGGAAAATGATAATTTTTACATCATAAGATGATGAACATGATAAAATTAGATAAAAATTGTGGAGGAATTGCAAAATTAAAATTTACAAACACTTAAAAAAATAAAGACTTGAGGGGACAAATGAAGAGGACCCCAAAATAGTGAAAATAGTGGTTTTCTCAATAGTTCCTGTCTCTAGATTCTGACATGTTTGCGTGTTTATATTCTAAAGAATAAATGTCCATATGAAGGATGGATAAAAAAGACAATACAGAAAAGGAATGTGATTGTAATTTGGGTTGCTAGTTTTATCAAAAACCTGGGGCCCATATGTAGCTTCAGTGTTGGAGGTGACTGTCTCAGAGCTGGGGGTGACTGTCTCAGAGCTGGGGGTGACTGTCTCAGAGCTGGGGGTGACTGTCTCAGAGCTGGGGGTGACTGTCTCAGAGCTGGGGGTGACTGTCTCAGAGCTGGAGGTGACTGTCTCAGAGCTGGGGGTGACTGTCTCAGAGCTGGGGGTGACTGACTCAGAGCTGGAGGTGACTGTCTTAGAGCTGGGGGTGACTGTCTCAGAGCTGGGGGTGACTGTCTCAGAGCTGGAGGTGACTGTCTCAGACCTGGAGGAACTTAGAATGTTTGAGGTTATGAATTCAATCAAATGCATCCTCAAATACAAAGACTCCAGTGAATTCAAATAACAATGTTCAGGATTGATCCCCAAATCACCTATCCAGATAGGTGCACATTTCAAAGATTTATTGTCTTTTCTAATGGGAGAATTTTATTTCAAGAAAACTCTTTATATGTTACAATTACTGTTTTTAAGGAAACGGTGTGGAGTGCAATCTACTAAAACACTACAATTGTGTATCTCCTATCATTGGTAAGTGGCTAGATTGTTTATCTTACTTTCTGTTGACAGACATTTCTTTCCTACCCATCAGTTCCCAAATAACCAACATGGAGACTTACTATTAGTTACAAATGCTCAGACAATAGTTCAGGCTTATTACTAGCTAACTCTTATATTTAATTTAACCCATATTTCTTTTCTATGCTTTGCCACGTGGCTTGGTACCTTTTGTCACTACAGCACGTCCAGCTTGCTTCTCTCTGCATCTGCTCACTGTGCCAGACTCCTTCCTTTTCCTTCCCAACATTATCTGTCTGGCTTTCCTGCCTAACCTTATTCTGCTCAGCTATTGGCCAGTCAGCTTCTTCATTAAACCAACCACAGTGACAAATATTCATGCAGTGTATAGGAATATTCCACAACTTTCAAGGATTATGTTAAAATTGTTTAGTTACAAGATAAGAAACAACTCTGTGGATATATCCTGGAGATGAAAAAGAAAATAAGCTATATAATTTTTTTTTTTTAAAAAAAGCGTTCTGTAACACTCACTATATAAACACAGTAAGGAAAATCCCCTCTGACTACAGGATGTCTCTGAGTTAAAGGCACAAGGCGACAGAACACCAGCAAGAACTTGGGGTTTTCTTTCCAAGTCTTTCTAAATGGTCTTCACTTTATTTCAGTACTGAACCATTTTCACAATTTGACTAAATGTCCATATAAAATTCAGTTGAAGCTTATTAGTTTGAAAATCATTTATATTTTTTAAGAGCCATTATTCCATTTAATTGAACACATGTGTCACATGTAACTTTTTGTGTAAACAGAATCATAACTACACATGTTTTATGTATTGACAACCTACATGTTTTATGTATTGACAACCTACACGTTTTATGTATTGACAACCTAAACAAATTTATTTTGCCTAAACTTTGCAGAGACCCCCAAATTATTGATTTATTATATTCTATTCTTATACAATTTTTCCATATACAAATTCATATTTATGTTTTTAAATCATTGATTGCCCTCTTAAAATGTAGTATATTATATTCCCTTTGAATTATTTTGGTGGAATATAGCAGCTTACCTAAACAACCCAGGGGACAAAGGATTTATTTTAACTCATGGTTCCAAGATCCCAAAGCTGTTCATACAAATGTGTGACTACAGTGTGCATGAGCATACGAGTGTGACAGAATGTGTGCGTGTGGGTATGAGTGTATGTGTAGAGTGTTACTGTATATGTATGTGTCAAAGCGCATGCATGCACATGTCTTCATGAGAACTCACTTCATGTGAGTATGTGGGTGTGCTGGATTGTTTGTAGGTGGGTGTAGGAATGTGTAGTAGTGTGTTGTAGTGTGCAAGTGTAGGTGAAAAGGTGGCAACCTGGTCAACAGAGAACCTCAGTGGCCATATGAGAAGCTAAGGGTGCCACGGAAACAAGGAACAGTAAGTCAACAGTGTTTTACGGCAATTTACGAAAAATCTAAAGTTAAGTGTAGTTCAAGCCACGGACCTTCAGAATTATGTCTGTGGGTTCCTCTCAAAGGGGCATGGCACGCACCACTCTCAATCCTGTTCCATCCAAACAGTTGATCTTTTATAGAAATAATCCAGGAACGTCCTGGAATTTCTCATTCCTACAGAAGATCGGACCCCAGTGACTCGGTGGATCAAGGATTACAATGGTTTCATATTCTGTCCTGTTGGTTATTTAACAGTAAAATACAAACACATTTGACTGAGGTCGTGGGCCTAGTTAATGATTTCTTATTGACGCGATGCGCCTGAGAAGGCCCAGGCGTCCCATTGTGAAGTCTTGTCTGAGTGCTCTGCTCTCGTGTTCTTTTCAGACCACATTGAGCTCACGGGGCTGTGCACGATGGGAACACACAACTCCAGCTGCCCCGTGTCGTGTGAAGAAACAGAATACCCAGCTACTGTTTCTTATTCTACTTTCCCAAGTCAGAAAGCATTAAAATTTCTTGCGAAGAAATTGAATCAAAGCCAAGAATATCTCAGGTAATCTGGTTAATCTTATAAATTCATCATTATTAACATGAAATTCTCTTTAATGAACACTTGAAGTTTCAGGAAAGGACACGGTGGTCATTCGAGGAAGGCAGTTTGGAGGTCATTGAGCTAACAATGACAACAATAGGACTTTAGAGTGAGGGACAGTCACATCTATTAGTCCATTATTTTAGCTTGCAAAGTTAAACCATATGATCAGTGTGCATGCATGCAAATTAATAGCATAATGGAGAACAGGAAGTCAGGAACGTTAATAAAATTTCTGGATTCCCATGACAACATTGTAACTTCTTTCCTTTTGATAACTGTTTTATCACTTGTAAATATTATAACTTCAACTGATGAGCTATCTAAATATTGTACATTTTCCTGTTACCTCACATTAGACTAATGGAAGTTAACAACACATATTAATGGTGCATTTCAAACTAAGTATATTAGAGAGTATTGACTCCCCAAACAGTAAACAATAAGGAAAGTGGTTTAGAGTTATGTTCCTTAGATATGTTAGAGAATGCCATGTTGCTTCAGGAAACATTGCTAACAGAGCCCGTTCTTCATGAAAATTCTTATTGCTGTCTGAAAATCACGTGGTAATTGATTTCAACTTCATTTTACAGCAGAGACAAGTTAATATTTAGCCACTTGTTTGTTAAGTCCATCTTTAAGCTGTTGCAATTTTAACAAATATATAAAAAAATGTGTTGGGTGTTCAGATTCAAAGGCTTTGGTAGGCATGGGAATTCCTTAATTAATGAAGTTTACAAGCCATGCCTTATTGGACATATTTCTATTGCTGTGGAAATCGATGATAAGTATGTAAGTTAAGTAAAATGATGCTAGATGCTGTAACAGAAAAGATAGAGGGAAAGTCATCCAGAGAAGTTGGAGAAAAAGAAAAGACTTGCCTTCAGATTTGCGGGAAAGACTTTGAGCAGAAGTGAACAAAACTCTACAGCCATGGGTCTTGAAAGTCCATGCAGATGTTTTCCAGAGAGGGCCCTGTGAGTATCAGGGAGAGCAGCCAGAGTGTCCTGACTCAGCAGGTAGAAGAACAATTAGTTATTGTATAAAGAACAGAGGGTATTTACTGAGGTGCAGTGACGCGAACTGTATGCGTTAAGCATAATCTCCAGTCAGATGCCTATAACAAACTCTTGGGAGAGGGTATGATGGCTTGGGTGACAATGGGAGGAGTAGTTAGTGTGTGGCAATGAGACTCTATATAGATGCTGATGGTTCCACAAACAGGGTTTCCTGCTAGACCACATAGGGGCGCTAAATGAAAAATATCAAGGGTTTGACTTGGAATGTGTTGGAGTATGTTAAATTATTAGACAAGAAAGTGGAATTACCAAAAACCAATCAAATACATGATTGCAATTCAAAGCAGAGGTCTTGTTAGAAAGAAGAGAGAGTTGGAATCCTTGACCATATCAATATAGGTTTTAATGTCATATTGAACCACTCTGAACATGCATGAAGGTTTATAGAGGGCATTAATAAAATAAAATCTTTGCTCAAGTATGTCAACAATAAATGGGAAATCGCTTTTATTAGCAGGGCAGTTTCTACTTTGGTCCATGTTTAACTTCTCACTAAAACCTGTGAGCTCAGCTCTGCTATACTAATAGAACAAGGAAAAGATGTTACTTCTTCAGGATAATTTAGGCAACTTGGAAAAATCACAAATTGAATTAAAATTATAATCCAAAAGTTTGTAAATATAATGGGCCACAATTAGACGATCACATGTACTGTCTTCCTTCGGTTTCTCAAGAATGAAGCACAGAAACGTTATGTGGGGGCTGTTTTCTTTCTTTCTCTTTTCCCCCAATTGTCACCATGGCAAGAGTGCCTTCCAGATAATGCCAAAGGGATTAATACTGAGCTCATGCATGCTGGATCTAATGCAATGGTAAATAGCTCCTGAATCTATAACGGGGATTAAAAGTAGTGGTGGCAGCTGTAAACTACATTCATTCTGTTTTCGCCCCCAGCGAGAATCTTGTGAACATTGAAATAAACTATAGTGACTTAAACTATAAGATAACACAGCAACAGAAGGCAGTGAGTGTCCCTGAGTTACTCGGTAAGTCTGTTGACTTCTTCCTCAACTCTCGCTTCCTCTTCAGGGCTTGGTTAGGCTATCATTGGAGGAAAAAGAATCAATTGCCCTGTCTCCTAGGAGGGACTAAGTGTTTATACTCCCTAGGAACCACCAGTGACTCTGCCACACAGGATTTTGCCAAAGCAGCTACTGATGTTATTCTAGAAGGCAGTACTAGAAGGGACGTTGATGGGGAGAAACAAAAGGGTGGTCGCTGGGCTCTATGGGTGAAAGCAATTAGGGCATTAGTTTTCAGAGGAGTTCTGGGGAATGAGGGAAGGTTTTAGAGGTGGCAATGATGAAGGAAAAAAGATAAGCATGCACACTGTGTCTTAGAACTGCATACTAATGAACTGTTCAAACGTAAATGTATATGCCAATGTAAATTAAGAACATTTTAAAAAATGCAGTGTTTTAAAGATATTTTTGGTTAAATGGACCAAGATGAATGCTTAATACAAAATATAATTAGGACCCTAGCAGGGTAATTTGCATGGAAATTGTCTTCTTAAAAAACAGCATAGATCCTGTAAGACCATATGGTACCAAGATCCAGTTCTGCTTTGCATTTCACAAGTTCACATTACATTGTAGTCAGAGTTTTACCTGGCCTTCAGATCTTCCAAAGTCTAAATTCAATCCATGGAAACATAGTTTCGTACCTTCTCCTGTTGGAGATGGTTTGTGTGAATATTGCTGTCAGGCATTACTAGCTTGTATTAGTTTATTTATATTAAATTTCAAAATAATATGATTAATGTAGAATCACATGTCAGTCACGACCAACTTATTGGATTCAAATAATGTATACTATACTAATGTTTACTTTTGTTTCATGAAAAAAATATGTAATTTCTTTTTGGACTTTTGTTGCAGCCGATGTTGGTGGTCAGCTGGGCCTATTTTGTGGAGCTAGCCTGATTACAATCATAGAAATTATTGAATATGTATTGACCAATTTCTACTGGATATTCATTTTCTTTTTGCTGAAAATACTTGAAATGATCCAGAGGACTACTCCACCTCAGGCAGTATAGGAGAATGTTAATCTTACGTTAGAACAAAGTATTGTTTTTTTTCTTTTCATAATACATATAATTTTAATGGCTCATTCATTGTTATGGGCTTTATGTCATAGTTTGGAAAGTCTAATAAAATCATGGAAGATTCCTACTTCTGTATACACCCTTCTCTACCTGTATTGTTTAATATAGTCTGTATTTGTCTAATTATTTTTCTATTGTAGACTGAGCATTGAAAATACTTACAATTACATAATAAGCATCTTTTACCTTTATATAATAATGAATGGAAAGAAAGTATACTTTATAACTAAATATGGTAATTGCATCTATTGAATTGAATGTGGCTGTGAGAATTATTTTAAATGTCAACCTGCTACAATCTAGAATCACCTGCAAATAGAGTCTTTGTTGAAGAATTATATAGTCTGGGTTGGCCCATGGACATATCTGCTGTTAACTGACTCAGCTCAGTATAGGCAGCATCATTCCCTAGGCTGGGCCTGAACTTAAAGACTGAAGGAAGCTACTGGAGGCAACAAACAGTCAAGAGAGAACCCATGCATTTATCCTCTCTCTGCTCTTGACCGTGGATGTAAGGTTTTAAGTTCCTTCCACTCAGGGATGGACTGTGATCTGGAATTGTAAGCCAAATAAAGCCTTTCTTCCTTGGTTGCTTTTTGTTAAAGTATTTTTATCATAACATCAAAATCAAAGCTAGAACAATGGATCATCAAGACAATTGTTCATTTAGGAACTAGTGTACATAATTTATGCTTTCTAAACTTTCTCAGAAGTATTATTTTCATTAAATCAGAGCATTTTTTTCTTTCTTCTTCATAGTTTTATTATAACTGACTAGGGGATGCAGGAATCTGCATTTCCTGTACAGATGGATTCATAAAATCAATGTAATTGAAAATGGAGCCAAATCTGTGGTAGAGAGGGCTGCACAGTGCTCCTTCATTCCCTTCTAGCAACTCTTATGCACTTATTTAATCTAGACAAAAACCCAACGGTTCCATTTGTTATGTTTTAGGTGATCAATCTCTTTCAGCCTCTCGGAATGTTCATTCAATAGAGAATTGCTCAAAAGCCTTCTTTAACACAGAGAACAATAATCAAGACAAAGAACTCTAACTCTCAGGCTGAGAGTACAGTTAGTTTGTGCTTCGCTTGTGTGCGGACCTAGTTTCAGTCTGCAGCAAAAACAATATCAATCTAATTCCCAGTTCTTTCTGGGTCATATCGTTTGGTTACATTTTCTTCCGGGCTGCATGCATTGCCTCTCTTTTTGGCTCAGGTAGTTAAGAGAGAAATGGACTGACAACCATCACATACTGACTTGAATGACACTTTCAGAGTGCATATTGATTATCAACTGTTTACACTGGTGCCCAGAATCCGGATAATTCCTGTCATTTAAATAAATAAGTGCTATCTGTTTGGGAATTTGGTGGTGAGAAAATAAAATATCTTTGCTTTGGAAATAAAAGTTTTAAATGTTACCTTGAAAAAAGTGGATTAACCTCACAGAGCATTGTGAAATCTGTGGTAGGATCAATCTTAGGGAATGATTGCAGCAATGATGTTACACTTTTGACCCAAACAGAAACTGATGTGATAAAAAAATCAAACACCTTATGTAATCTCTTATCAAAAAGGGATAGGTCACATGGCATCCTCAGTCTATGAATGATCTGTTTGGTAGAAGTCATATGAACATATAAATAATGAGAAAAAAAAAACAAACCTGAGTTAACCCAAGGAGGAACCTGTATTGAGCAATACACAATGAATAATAAGGAACATTAGGTGGAAAAAATACTAAAGCAAAACATGAGACTTTGGGAATGTTTGAAAAGCTACAGGAGAAAGAGGATAACCTCCACTTGCTTTAACCACAATTTAAGTCTTTTTCATCTACATGTAAGACATTTGAGCAATAGGAAACATTTACTTACAACATCACAATGAATCAGTAAATCCAACTAGACAATTGGATGCATTTATGCAAAAATTAATATAGAAAAGTATGTTCTTGCACTCTTCACTTTCTCTTTTGAGTATTACATGTTTCAAATATTGGAAACTTCAAATCAGAATGAAATGAAATGCAAGGCTGTATGTTCACTACTCAGGTTTAAGCTAACCAGCATCACTGGGATTACTTCCTCCAGAGTTTGCATCCATGGAGTCCTCTGTGCATACTGTTCTTACCACAATGCTTCTGCCCTTAGATTAGAGCCACTTTCGGTCTTGGCCAGCAGAGCCGCTTTTGCTGTGGGAAACAACACAGAGATTCGCAGCTCTGGTCAAAGTGCCGTGAATTACTGACCGCTGGCAGCTCAGCACTAAGGAGGCATCTATTTCAACCCTCTCACTCTGCAAGGACATTGTGAGACACTGTGCCAGACTTAGAGTTGGGTCAGACTATAAGATCCAGAGGACAGGAAGGAATTCCACAAGATGCTGTCTTCTGCACACAACATGGTCACTGCACTTATGAATTCAGGAGTTATGATTGCTTGCACAAGCTCTATACAAGGTCAAGTCAACAAGATCAGTCAGCATCCCAGCAGGTAGCACTAACTGGACTCAGTTGGTTACAACAAAATAAATATAGAAGAATAGATGAAAATTGGAGGGGACATGTTTGGGGTGGTGTGGGAGACAGAGAGGGAAATAGGAGTAGATATGATTAAGATATGCTGTGTGCACGTATAAAATGGATAAATAAAACATACTTTAAAAAATTAAACAAATGAATGGAAGGCTGAATAGCAGCATCAGCATCTTTCTGATTCCTGACTGAGGATGCAATTAGGCCTGCCGCCATGATTTCACAGCACCATGGTGGACTGTACCTTGAGACGCGGGCAAAAATGGAAAACTTAACCAAGAAAGGAAGAAAAGAGAAGAGGAGAAAGGGAGGAAGAGGAGGAGGCAACAGAGGAGGAAAGGATGGAAGAAAAGACAGAAGGAAGGAGGAGCAAGAGAAGGGACAAGGTGGTGGTGGCAGAGGCAGCAGCAGTGGCGACTTAGGGGAAATCCTGTAATGTGTGTTTAAAAGCCTCTGCTTGCCTGACTACAGGTTCTGTCACACCTAGAAGATACTGCTGACTTATTTCTTATTGTGGGGCTTTGCCTGGGTTCTGGCCTGCAGATAGCTGAGTATAGACACCGACTTTACCTCCCACTTTCTGTTTGACTTAGGTACATCCACCACAGTTCATGCACTCTGATTTCCTCATGAATGAAATAATGAAGATTTATACATGAACAACTAACAGATTATTACAAGGATTGAATTCCTGCAGCGTATTTAAAGTCGTGTTGGGAATACAGTAGTAATTGTAGTTTCATTCCCAAGTGCGATCGTGCTTGTGTGGGACTTCCCAGCCACCTGGTGAGTGAGGAGTTCCGAAGAGAAGCAAAGGTCTTTTTTTTTTTTTTTTTTTTTTTTTTTTTTTTTTTTTTTTTTTTTTTTTTTTTTTTTTTTTTTTTTTTTTTTTTTTTTTTTTTTTTTTTTTTTTTTTTTTTTTTAGTGTGTAAGTTGTTTTATTTTTTTTTAAATTATCAGTCACCGTTCAGATCACTTTCAAGTATTACAGGTACATGTACCATAATCTGATTTCTTTTTTTGAAATTATTTTATTTTTTTATTTTTTTTCCATACATTGTTTTGTTTTATTTTTTCCATTCAAGAACATGATTAAAGATAAAAAAAAATTTTTTTTCCTTTCTTTCCCTTCTCCCGGTCCCCTCCCACTACCCCCCACCCCTCCTTCCTCCCCCTTCTTCCTTGAAAGAGGGCATGGTGCCCTGCCCTGTTGGAAGTCCAAGGCCCACCCCCATCCCTTCTGGCCTAGGAAGGAGTGCATTCAAAAAGACTCGGTTCTCAAAAAGATAATACATGCAGAAGAGATAGGTCCTGGTGTCATTGTT